>PVHY01004511.1:0-29115 GCA_004024945.1 Uropsilus gracilis
TTTGCCCATGGAACTGCAGGCTCACGTTGCCCGGGGTACCACAGACTCAAGCAATCCCAGTCTCAGTTTCCCAGGTAGCTGGGATTACAGGCATGCACTACCACGCCCAGCTGTATTTTTTTGGAACTAGGTCTCGCTATAGGCCCCAGGTGGGACTCGAACCGCGATCCCTAGCCCCGGCCGCTTCATAGGCTGAAGCTTAGAGGCATGAGCCACTGTGCCTGGCGGACATCTTCCAATCTTAACCTACTGCCTAGCTTGACCTACTGGCCACTGTCCCAATGGGTGGGATCAATCTGGAAGGCCAAGTCACGTAAATGAGGGAGTCATTATAGAATGGCCAAAAGAGAGCAAATCAACCAGGCCATCCTAGGAGAACAGGCAGTGCTTAAAAGACCAGAAAAAACAAGTCATGTGCAAGTCAGAGAGTTGGAGTCTAAAAGGAAGAAAGAGCAGGAGTTGAATACAAAGCCGACAGTGCAGAAGGGGACCTGGGTGTAAGTATTAAGTCTATGGTAATAATAGCATCTCATATCTTTAAGTGGAGGATTATTAAATGAAGTATTGGGATTAGGTTGTGAATTTCAAGGAAAATTTTAATTTAGTTCTCTATCTGGTATCATACCCATAATGAATCTCAAATGGATTAAATATCCGAAAATAAAAATTAAAACTACCAAAGCAAAAGAAGAAAGTATCGGGTCTTTTGAGTAGGACAGGTAACCAACCCAGAAGACAGCAGGGAGAATGAGAATTCTGACTACATAAGGAACAAACAACAAGAAAACAATGGTTATGCTTTCTGAAAAAATGTTTCTGATAAATATCACAAACACAAATTAAAGAGTGGAAGAAAATGTTGCTTTTTTTGTATGTGCCATCTTTAAAATTTGATTATACATATTATATATATTCTACATCATTATATTCCCCAGCGTTCTCCCACCACCTTGTCACCTGTGAACCCTCATCTTAATCTCTTGTGCCCATGCCTCCCCTGATTTTACTGCTTCAGTTCTGTTGACAATTAGTTTTAAATTTTACTTGCCCTTTTGTCTATTTGTTTTCCCTGTGTCCTGCATATAGGTGAGATCATTCCATATTTCTCTTTTTCTTTCTGGCTTATTTCAGCTAGCATGATTCCTTCTAGGCCCATCCGTATTATCATACATGCCTCAACGTTGTCATTTTTAATTGCTGAGTAATATTCCATTGTGTACATATACCACAGTTTTCTGATCCATTCATCTGTTTTTGGCCATTTGGATTGTTTCTATATTCTGGCTATTGTAAATAGCACTGCAATAAACACCCGAGTATAGGTGTCCTTATGTGTTAGTGTTTTTTGGTATCCTTTGGGTAGATTCCCAGAAGAGGGATTGCTGGGTCGAATAGTATTTCCATTTTCAGTAGCTTAAGGAAACTCCACACAGCTTTCCAAAGTGGCTGGACCAGTTTGGAATCCCACCAGCATGTAAGAATGTTCCTTTCCACATTCATGCCAGCACTTGTTGCCTGGTGGTTTTTTTTCTGTTTGTTTGTTTTATATGGGCCATTCTTACTGGTGTAAGATGGTATCTCATTGTGGTTTTGATTTGCATCTCCCTCATTATTAGTGATGTCAAACATTTTTCATATTCTTGTTGGTTATTTGTATTTCCTCTTTGGAGAAGTATCTTTTTAGTTCTCCCCACTTTTGAATATTCTAAGACCCTTATCACTTATATAGAGGGCAAAATGTTTTCCCATTAGTTAGGTTTCTTTTTGTTTTGGTTATTGTCTCTTGCTGTACAGAAAGCTTTTAATTTGATGTAGTCCCAGTTGTTGATGTTACGCTTTCCTTTACTTTTTAAGTATCTGTAGATGTGTCCTGAAAAGGGTTTCTGAAGTATAAGTCTTGGAATATTTTGCTCATATTTTCTGCTGTGTATTTTATGGTTTCAGGTCTTACATCCAAGTCTTTTATCCATTTTGAGTTGGTTTTTATACATGGTGTGAGGGAGTAGCCTAGGTTCATTTTTTTTTTTTTTACATGTAGTGGTCCAGTTTTCCCAGCACCATTTACTAAAGAGGTTATCCTTGCTCCAAAGTATGTTTTTGCCCCTTTGTCAAAAATTAGTTGACCATACATGTATGGCTTTATTTCTGTACACTCAATTTTGCTCCACTGGTCTGTTTTTGTTCCAGTACCATGCTGTTTTAATTATTATAGCTTTGCAATATAGTTTGAAATCTGGAACTGTAATACTTCCATTCTCTCTTCTTTTGGTTATGGGGTTTTTGGATATTCAAGGTCTTTTGTTATTCCATATGCATTTTAGTAATTTTTGTTCTGTCTCTTTAAAGAATCTCATTGGAATTTTTACTGGAATCATGTTGAATCTATAGATTGCTTTTGGTGGGATGGCCATTTTGATATTAATTGGAAGAAAATGTTTTATATATATATACCAGACAAAGGGAAGCTGGGCACGGTAGCGCATGCCTGTAAGCTACAGCCACTTACTATGCAGAAGTGGCTGGGTCTGGGGATTGTGGTTCAAGTCCTGCCCAGGGCAACACAGCTAGACCTCATCCCAGGAAACTAGCTGGGCATGATGGCGTGTGCCTGTAATCCTAGCTACCTGGGAAGTAGAGGTTGTGGAGTGCATGAGTCAGTGGTACCATGGGCAACGTGAACCTGCAGTTCCATGGGCAAAAATAGCAAGACCTAGCCAGGCACGGTGGCTCATGCCTGTAAGCTTCAGCCTATGAAGCCACTGGGGCTAAGGATCGCAGTTCGAGTCCCGCCTGGGGCCTGTAGCGAGACCTAGTTCCAAAAAAATAGCTGGGTGTGGTGGTGCATGCCTGTAATCCCAGCTACCTGGGAAACTGAGGCTGGGGATTGCTTGAGTCTGTGGTACCCAGGCAACAAGAGCCTGCTGTTCCACGGGCAAAAAATAGCGAGACCTAGTCTCAATAAAAAAAAAATAGCAAGACCTAGTCTCAAAAAATATATATGCATATATATGTATATACATATATAAAAGGTCAACATCTATAATATGCAAAGAATGGTTATAAATTAGTAAGCAAGAAAGATACCATGGATAAATGAGCCAGGGTGAAGAACTGGTGACTAACTGGAGAGAAAATATATAAAAGCTTGAAAAGATGTTCAATGTCAGAAGCAACTAAAAGTTTTAAAAAATTAGATGTGTTTCCCTTGTCAAAATTTACAAGTTAATCAGATAGCTAGTACTTAGTGTTTGAAAGGATACAGGTAAAAAGGTACATACAGGGGATGAAGTTGAAACTTGCTATGGCATTATTTTCCCTTCTAATTAATATGGAGGTGCATATCTTCTAGATGAAATATTCATTTCCTTTGACTATCTTCTTCCAGAAGTGGGATTGCTTGATTGTATGGCAATTAGTTTTGGTTTAATTTTTCTGAGGATATGCCATATTGCTTTCCACAGTGTCTGAACCAATGTATTTTCCTACCAATGGTATACAAGGATTGCTTTTTCTCCACATCCTTACCAGCACTTACCTTTGATCTTCTTGATGGATATGAGGAAGGATATCATTGTGGTTTTGATTTACTGATGATTAGCAATGTTGAGCACCTCTTCATATACCTGTGGGTCATTTGGGTGTCTTCTTTGGAAAATGTCTACTTAGAGCCTTTGCCCTAATTTTTTTTTTTTTTTTTTTGAGACTAGGTCTTGCTATTTTTGCATGTGGAACCGCAGGCTCTTGTTGCCCGGGGTACCACAGACTCAAGCAATCCCCAGCCTCAGTTTCCCAGGTAGCTGGGATTACAGGTGTGTGCCATCAAGCCCAGCTATTTTTTGGGGACTAGGTCTCACTATGGGCCCCAAGCATGACTTGAACCGTGATCCTTAGCCCCGGCTGCTTCATAGGCTGAAGCTTACGGGCACGAACCACTGTGCCTGGCATTTGCCCTATTTTTAATCAAATTGTTTGCTGATTTTGAATTGTATAAGTTCTTTACACATTTTGAATATTAGCCCCTTATCTGATCCATGGTTTGCAAAAGCACTTCTCCCATTCCCTTGCCTTGTCATATTGTTGATTGCATTTTTACTAGCAGAAGCTTTTAGGTTTGATGTAGTTCTACTTGATTTTTTTCTAGCTTTGGAAGAATTTGACAGTATCAGTCAAGTCTAAAACACATTTCCCTTCATCTAGAAATTATAATTTTAGAAACTTATCATACAGAAACCCTCCTTCAAGAGAGAAGAGATAAATACCTAGTTTGTTTACTTAGCATTGTTATAGAAAAACTGTAAATAATCCACCAGGGTAAGAGAGGTTGAATAAATTATGCATCGTCCACTTATCTATGGGCATTGTAGCCTAACAAATAGGTATAATCTATGTTGCACAGACTTGGAACACCTACAGCAGACTGTTAAAGAAAAAAACAAATTGAAGAATAGCACAGGAAACACGAATCTGTTTTTTTCAAACATTCATAAAGGTAATAATAGTATTTAAATAGTTTTGCTATTATTATAGGAATTGTCAAGCACATAGAGAGTGTGAATCCGTATAGTTCCATCACATTCTTGCAACAATTTTTAATACTAGCTTTTTTTTTTTTTTTTTTTTGAGACTAGGTCTCGCTATTTTTGCCCGTGGAACCGCAGGCTCTCGTTGCCTGGGGTATCACAGACTCAAGCAATCCCCAGCCTCAGTTTCCCAGGTAGCTGGGATTACAGGCACGCGCCACCACGCCCAGCTATTTTTTAGGAACTAGGTCTCGCTACGGGCCCCAGGAGGGACTTGAACCACAATCCCTAGGCCCGGCCGCTTCATAGGCTGAAGCTTACAGGCATGAACTACCGTGCCGGGCTAATACTGGCTATTTTTTTCCCCCATTTCATTCACTTGCTTCCTCCACCATATGAAGCAAACCCTAATAATCCTGTCATGTATATGGCCGGGCACGGTGGCTCGTGCCTGTAAGCTTCAGCCTATGAAGTGGCTGGGGCTAGGGATCGCGGTTTGAGTCCTGCCTGGGGCCTGTAGCGAGACCTAGTTCCAAAAAAATAGCTGGGTGTGGTGGCGCATGCCCACCAGCTACCTGGGAAGCTGAGGTTGGGGATTGCTTGAGTCTGTGGTACCCTGGGCAACGAGAGCCTGCGGTTCCAAGGGCAAAAATAGCGAGACCTACTCTCAAAAAAACAAAAAACAAACAAACAAAAATCCTGTCATGTGATCCATAAATCTATCAGGTCCATGTTCACATTCAAAGATGGTACAGGCAGGGGGAAAAGACTCAAGGAATACATACAATGTTGAGGTCAGTGGTCATGGAATTGATGGGGGTGGATTTTTATTGTAAACATTTCAGTATTATTTTTGTATTATGTTAAAAAGAAAAGTCCAGTAAAGATTTTTTGAGAAACCTGAATTATCCTTTTATTTCTTAGAGAATTCCCTTCTAAACTAAAAAAAAAAAACAAAACAAAAAACAAACAAAAACGATGAAATAATTGCTATTTGATTTTCTTAGGAAGCCACCACAAATCTTTTATGGACTAATTTAGGATTATTACATCAATAAGATATTAAGATAATAAGATATTATGATTACATAATTAGTGCTTATTATCACCAGAATAGCCAGTTTAGGTGAAGTTTTTAACAGGTGAGATTGATAGCTGCCTTTTTATGCTACAAGAGTTATGCCTATATTATCAATACAAAGCAATACAGATGCTCTTAATAATGCCACTACTGACTGAAGGCCCCCTGTGAATTCATCTGTTGATATCCTAATCCCTATTGGAGGTGGGGGCTTTTGGGAGGCAATTAGGTTGTGAGGGTGGAGCTTCCTTATAAGAAACTGCAGAGAGAGAAGGTAGAAGCCCTTATGTTATGAGGAAGCAGCATTGACAAGACATCAGTCTCCACACCAAGAAGTGGGTCTTACCTCACACTGAAACTACTGAGACTCAAATTTCTCAGAGAAATGTTTCTTTTTATTTCTTTTTTTTTTATAAGCCACCCAGTCTATGTATTCTATAAAAGAGCTCACATGGACTAACAGATTCACACATTTCTGACCATTTGGTGGAACTGAAGTAACTTACTTGCTAAGTTTCCAGAGGAAGAATTTGATTGGTCCACATTGGGTCAGCTGGTTACAATCAACTGTGCCAGGGATGGGTGGGATGGTGTAAGGCAGGGCAGACATTTCACCTCCCCTAGCCTCCTTTTACCCTTCTCCTTGGATTTTCTTCCCTCCTGTTTGTTGACATAATTGCCCCTTATGGCCAACCAGTATGTGGAGAGGAGATCCTGGTGGAAACACATTCTAGATTTGAATTGTGGTTTTCAATAGATACCGCATGTGTCTGTTCTCCAGAGTTTTGAGGAGGAAATGCCTTACAGATTAAGAAAATTTAGCACATGCATGGCATGAAGTAAGCCTCCAACCTCCCTTTATCACCAAGTGGGAACCCGGGCTTTCGCTCAATGAATATTCTGGTAGCAAAGCCTGGTTGCCACAGTTCCAGCCCTGTCGCTGCAGAGGCCGCTGGCAAAAGTTTCCCCCCTTGCCTCCCCAGTGGGTAGACAGGATCAGGCACATCCCAGGTCCATGAAGCACTGTTTTCCTAATCAAGGGCTCCTCAATTCTTCCCCAGACCTTGGAGTTTCACCCCCAGGGTATTTCCTCATCCGTGTTGCCTTTCGACTTGGACCCATCTCCCCTCACCACAGGCCTCTCCACAAACCCACTTGGATATGCACTAATGCCATTATCTTCCCGAAATTAAAATCAAGCCTCAACCTATAATGTTTCACGGAGAGGGAATTGGGGTTATATATTCCTGCGTTGAGCAGTATTCTATTTCAGTCATAGCATTTAATTATGATTGGTATGTTAGTGCCCACCGGAGCATAACAAATTGTCATTATGTTATTCTGCTGAGTCTAATTTAATTGGCAAGTTGTCACAAAAGCAATTATCCATCATTTATTTTGTTGCCATAACCACATCTAGAAGAGCACCTGCTGTCTATGAGGAGAAATGCACCACCGTCTCTCAGCCCTGGATGCAGGCCACTTATCTGACACAAAGACATTGCTCCCCTTATGATTTAAAAATATGTTCCTCATTTCCTGCTGTGGTCTCATGAATCCTCCTGGGGGAGCCTCAAAGTGCCGAAGGAAATTCATGGGCTGGGAATGGGGCCCCATCGAGGAGCGGGAGGTCTGCCTGTGGGGTCAGGTTGTGGGTGGGAGGCAGCGGGAGGACACAGGCCTTGAAGAGGGTCTGAGACCTGACTGGGGAGGGCTTTGCTCTGTCAGCTGTTTCAGCTGCCACCTCAGTGATAGATTTATAAATATTTGTTGGTATTTTCTCCGAGGCACACCACATGCTGGCTCCCCGGGAAGCAGGACTATTTGGCCATTTCAGAGAGAGGCCAAGTTTTAGAAACTGGAGGTCTAAAGTCACAAGAGAAGCCTAGGGAAGAGGCAGGACCACAGAGGAAAGGAAAATAGAGTCTGAGGGCATTTCCCATTCTTCAGATCTAGCATGTTGTAGTGCAGCCATCCTGTTCGTGTGCAGACATCCCAATTTGGGTAAGTTCTTTACTCGTTCTGATATAGGATAGTGATGCAGTTGAAAATTCCATTGGTGCCAAAATACCCTGGTGGGTGGAGTCTAAAAGACCCCGCGAGAGGAAACGAGGAGCGCCCAAAAGCAGATAAAAGGAAGGCGCAGGATAGGAAAAAAAAAAAAGGGGGGGGGGAGACGAGAATGGCAGACTGAAGGAACAGGCTCATGTGACCTCCCAGGGGAAACCCCCTGAAAGTGAGCTGGAGTGGCAAGGAGCCGGTAGAGTGACCAGTGTGGAGAGTGTGGCACCGCAGCAAGGTGGCATAGTGAGTTGGTACCTGGAGATGGCCAGGGATTTGGAAAGCTGATTTGTGCATCAGCAATTGTGGAAGAAATTTGAAGAGCCTTGGAGAAGCAGAGCAGCACGGAACGCTGGAGAGAGAAGCAAAGAGAAGACGCGGGAGAAGACTGGACATTGCAGGGGCCTGCCGGTTTGGAGGGGCGCCATCTTGGACATGTATTTGGGACTTTTGAACTAAACAGTACTTGGGGTGAAATAACTGGCCACTTGTGGCTTTGAGAACTTTTCACTTTTCCTGGTTAATTTTCCTTGTTAATAAAACCCTGTTATTGAACTGCATTTGAATGGCAGCTGCTCCACACGGGTGAGGGAACCTGAGTGGCAGAAGCTGCATTTTAAGAGGTTTTTTTTTTTAGAGTTTTTTTTTTCCTCTGTGGCTTGTTGGTTGGTGGCTTCTGCCCTTTTTTGACCTGATTTCAGTTCCAGCAGATGGACACTCAATGTCCTGAAGCCCTTGGTGGATTTCACTGGCTTTAATGCTCTCTCAGGGAAACAGGTACACAGACACACCAGGTAGGCTAGGCAGCAGGGAGGCAGGTGAGCGCCCCAGGAATCTTCATCTCTTTCTCTAGGCTCTCTCTTGCATTCTCTTCTCTGCCCTCACCTTGTGCTCTCCTCTCAGGGTGATGTCACCCCATTTTCGCCTCCTCCCAGACCCAGGTGTTCCCATTCACACATGTGCACACACCCATGGGGCCGGACTTACAAACATGGGGAGGGTGCAATACTGCAGGTGCTGGTCATAACAGTGGAAAAAACCTGACCAACTCCAAAACCTAAGTAATCGTGAGCCCCCAGTCATGCCTCTGGTGCTGTGGGGTAGTCAGTCCTCTCTCCTCCTAAGTACTAGGCTTCCTGCATCCTGTTTCACATAGACACAACTGGAAATGGGGCGGAAGGGGGAAAGAGGGAGGGAACAGAAGGAGAAAGAAAAATGGGAAGGAAGAGGCACCAGCTTGCCTGCCCACATTAGAGAATCTGAGACAGGAATGACCCACTTTCCCAGGAGTCTCTGCCTCCAAGTGAAACCCACCCCCACCTAGTCATCTCCCCTTTTATGTGTAAGGAAGCATGTTAATCTAAGTTTGATTCAGGTGATGTTTTTCTTCCCTGAAGCAGGAAGATAGTCATTCCTAAGGGAACATGTAAGCCTTCAGGTCTCTCTCTTCTTTGTGAGCTGGGCTGAAAGCAGGTGGAGAAATGACTAATCTTGTTCCTGATTCCACGATGCTCTTGCTAGCATAGTCAACAAAAGGCTTGTTTAAAACAAAACAAAACCCCAAACAACCACCACTATATAGCAAAGGAGAAAAATGAGCCAGACCTTTAAATCAACTAGCTTTTCCCTCTGGGTCCGACAGCAAACATTCCCAGGCTATTAATGTGGAGACATTGGAAAATTACCAGCTTCCTGAACACAGGAAGATTATTTCTTGCATCTTAAAAAAAATCACTCATTGTAATTGCTAACTAAAAATAAACTAGGATGTGTCAGTTTCCTCCCTCCTGGACCAGGATTATTTAAGGAAGATTCTACAAGGCTCTGGTGAAGCCACTCTTGCCACCACAGCAAAATGTCCAGGACCCTGGCTTATAGCGGGAGAACCAGGCAGTGCCAGGGGCAGGGCTTATACAGTGGATATCAGAGCAGGAAAAAGTTGAACGTGTAGGGAGGGCGTTGTGAAGGGGTACCCGCCCGGCCCCATTGTGGTAGGTGGTAGTGTTTGTTTACAAGCAGCTGTGTAGATTAACTTGAACTTGCTGCAAAGTAAGCTGCTTAAATGAATCAAGAATCTAAAAAAAACGAAGCCCATCATCTTTTACCTAGGAATTCCACATAGGGTAAGCAAATTGCTTCAAAAGCAGAAAAAGATGTTTATGCCGGTGTTATTTATAATAGCAAAAATATCTATGTGGAAAAGATTGTCTCAGAGCATGCGCTTCTAAGGGAGGATGTTAATGGAGTCGGTCTTGTTTTCTTTATTCCCCCCTTATTTGTTTATTTATATATATATATATATATATTTCACATCTTTGTATACCCTAGGGATCATCCACCACCTTCTCTCCTTGACTGCTCCCTCCCATCTTCTGCCCTACCAGTTGTGTACTTCAGTTTGATTGTTAACTTGTTTTGACTTTTCCTTCTGGCCTTTTGCTTGTTTTTCCTGTGTCCCATATATTAGTGAAACCATTTGGTTTCCGTCTTTTTCTTTCTGACTTGTTTCTGCTAATATGATTTCTTCTAGGTACATCCATGTTACCATAAATTCATCAAATTTGTCATTTTTAATTGATGAGTAATATTCCATTGCGTACATATACCACATCTTTTTCAACCATCTGTTTTGGGACATTTGGGCTGTTTCCATGTCCTTGCAATTATAAATAGTGCTGCAGTAAACATCTGAGCACAGGTGTCCCTTTGTATAAGTATCGAGGTCTTCTTGGGTAGATTCCCAGAAGAGCAGTTGCTGGGTCAAACGGTAGTTCCATTTCCATTAGTTTGAGGGTCCTCCGCACTGCTTCCCATAGTGGCTGGACCAGTTTACATTCCCACCAGCAGTGTAAGAGTGTTCCTTTCTCTCTACATCCCTGCCAGTACTTGAAGTTGCCTGTTTTTTTGATGTGGGCCATTCTTACTGGTGTAAGGTGGTATCTCATTGTGGTTTTGAGTTGCATTTCCCTGATTGCTAGTGATGTTGAGCATTTTTTCATGTGCTTGTTAGCCATTTGTTTGGCCTTGTTTTCTGGGTGGGGGATGGGATATTGAGTCAGGAGGAGCCCTTTATACAGTTTTGTTAACCACATGTGGAGCAGGGTAATAAATGGAGCCAGGTTATGTGTGGATGTAGCTACAGATGAGAACAGGTCCTTGCTGTTAGTTACTTGTTGCTGCTGTGACAAATTGCCTCTAACAGAGTGATTTTGACAACACATTTGCTGTTACAAATGTAGCAGGTCTGTCTGGAGCAAGTCAAGTTAAAATCAAAGTACCACAGGGTGACGGAGTCACTAGGGGATAACCGGCTTCCCTTCCTGTGCTATGATCTCAGTCTGCCTGCATTCCTTGGCTCCTATTGCCTCTCTTCAGCTTCCAAATCAGTAACCACGAGTCCGTGACTCTCCCCAGCCTCCCTGTCTCTTCAACGACCCACATCACTATTTTGGGGCCACCTAGAAAAATCAGGGCACGCTGTTTTACTGCCAGTTGATTAGCAATGTTGCTTCCATCTGCAACTTTAATTCCCCTTGGTGTGTGATGCAACATAGTCACAGGTGCCTGGGATGAGGAAGGGATGTCTTTTAGTGGGGGAATTACTGTCCTGCCAGCCACACTCCAGGCAAGGAGCTCATAGTTCAGGGAGAGACACATGGACACATCTTTGGAGTACATGGCAGTGCCATAATCTGCCAGGAGATCTAGGCAGTCATCAATTATATTTGAATAATCCAGAAATTCCTTGCCAAGAAGCTAGTTGCTGTCCAACATGCATTCCTTCTTCTTCCCAGTATAAACTCTCACTTTAGCCTCTCCATGGTTTCTTTTTCTTTTTTTAGACTAGGTTTCTTATTTTTGCCCATGTAACCGCAGGTTCACGTTGCCCGGGGTACCATGGACTCAAGCAATCCCCAGCCTCAGCTTCCCAGGTAGCTAGGATTACAGGTGTGCAACACCATACCCAGCTATTTTTTGGGACTAGGTTTCACTGTGCTACCCCAAGCGGGACTTGAGCTGCAACCCCTAGCCCCAGCCGCTTCATAGGCTGAAGCTTACAGGCACAAGCCACTGTGCCCGGCTCTCCACGGTTTTATAGTCACCGTGTGCTCTTTCCCAGTCCCATGCCTTTGTCCACGACTGGCCATTACCTGCCTACCCTCACACTCCCTACCCAAAGCCCAGCCACCCATCAGAATCCTCATCAAGTCTATCCCTCTTCCCGCACATTCTCCCCTCTGTGCTCTCCCCCTGGGATGCTGCTGCCTTTTATCATCGCCTATCAGGTTCAGGTGAGCCCACTTCAGCATGCACACACCCACAGAGCCAGGCATGTGCAGACATAGGGAGGGTGCAATACCACAGGTGCTGGTCCTAGAGGCTAATGGGAGAAAAATCCTGACCTATGTCCCTTCCATTTCACTCTCACTCCAGTTAGTCCTCAAGAGGAATAAGAAGAGCACAAGTAATACAAACAATGATGTGGAATGGGTAAGGGACTAGGTAAAGATCCTGCCCGCACATCAGATGGGATGCAAGAGAGAGAACATGGAGAGAGAGAGCCATTGCATACAGGACTGGAAGACGACTGTGGTGATGACCTATCACAGAACCGCACCTATGGCCTCACCAAGAGTGGATGAGCCAAAATCCCATTTCTGATACACCATCTAAGAGAGCAAGGTGCCACTCCCCATTCCACGAGTGAGGAAGGCCAGAGTCAGGGCATCGGCCTCACAGCAAAGCTGCAAACTGAGAGGAGAAGATCTGCAACAGCTATCCTAAGATGCCTGTCCCTATCGAGAAACTTCTTCACAAACAATGGCTGGGGTCAAGGCCCCCTAAGCTAGAGACCAGAACTATAAGGTGAAGAAGCAACAAAATGGCCAGAGAATGGACTGGAGAAGACAGACAACGATGAGACGACACTGATAGACCTCAAATGAGCATGGACTGGCTGTCCAATGCAAAGTTAAGACTGAAAGCCTATTAGCATGGTTTGCCATGTCCCAGAAACACAGTCCCTCATCCAGCAAAAGGACACTACCACAGAAAAGGAAGAGACCAGCCAGGCTTGGTGGCACACACCTGTTCTCCAAGCGCTGAGGCAAGAGGCCTGGGATTGCTTGAGTTCATGGGTTTGAGACTACCCTGGGCAACATAGTGAGACCTGGTCTTGAAAAAGCAACTGGGTATTATGTGAGCACCTGTAATCCCTGCCACCTGGGAGGCTGAGGCTGGGGATCGCCTGAGTCTGTGGTATCCCGGGGAACTTGAGTCTGCAGTACCCCGGGCAACATAGAGAGATCTAGTCTCAGAAAAAAAAAAAAAAAAAGATGAGACCAATGGACTTGACATAGATCAACAAACATCAAGGAGAGAGGACTTTGAGTGAATGGAGGGGGCGACAGAGGGAGGGGGAGGCATTTCAACAACCATTTACCCATGTTCTAAGAAATTTAAAGAATGAATAAAAAAAAAGTCCTGACCAATTCATTTACCCTACAATGTGTTACAATTCTGATGTCTCCATAGCCTCTGGCATGTATATGTATATGGAATATTTAAATATATTTATATATAGGAACACACACAAGATTGACTATAATAGCAGAAACTGGGCAAAATTGGAATACTATACAGAATATGAAATATTAAGGAAGAACTGAAGGATGAATTAGATCCACATATGTTGACTCGGAAGAACCTCCACGATGCCCTGGTATCATTTTTTTTTCTGAGACTAGGTCTTACTTTGTTGTCTGGGGAACCACAGGCTCACTCATGTTGCCCGGGGTACCACGGACTCAAGTGATACCTAGCCTCAGCCTCCCAGGTAGCTAGGGTTATAGGCATGCACCACTATGTCCAGCTATTTTTTGAGAGTAGATCTTTCTATGTTGTCCCGGGCAGGTCTTGAACCCCTGTGTGGGTCTTGAATCGGGGACTCAAGCAATTCCTACCCTCGGCCTCACTTCTGTAGACTGTGATTAAAGGCACGCGCCACCGTGCCTGGCCGACACCCTGATATCATTTTAAGGAGCAGATCACAGCAGGTGATGGGGAGGGAAGATGTAACTGGGAATGACTGTATATGTTTATAAAAAGATCTCAAAGGAAGGCATGGGAGGTTATATATTTCAGGGTGTAAACATTGGTTATCTCAAGTGACTAGAATTGGAAGGAAGAAACTAAGTCAAAAATTCTGTATGGTTTCACTTACTAGAATGAGTACAAACCATTTCTATAGTTGTAAATATTAATACCTTTTTTTTTTGTTTTAGTACTGAGGCAAAGAGCTCAGCTGTGACTGAGTTAAGGGGTGAGGAACGATTCCTGTGGGCAAGATCCTGAGTTCAGACCTATTTGTCCCTTCTTCCCATCTATTCAAATGAGCTAATTAAACAAACGTGAGATAGCTTTCATTGCTTGGGTAAGTGCACCTCCATCTCCGGAAAAATTCAGCATCATTACATCTGGAGTGACCCTCTCTTTATATCAGTGAACTCTGATAATTAATTACAGCCATCCAGCCCTAGCCTGTCTCCTGGAGTAAGTCTTCCCTGGGTGCACATATCTGTCTGAACCATGCTGGGGTGTTGTATTGTCCAGGCAGCTACTCTGAGTAGCCGGGCGAGTCCAGCATCAGCTCCAGAGCCTCAAAAGTTGCTTGGACACTTTCCTCACATCTCCAAGGCAAAACTAGTTAAAAACCTGCCCCACTGACCAAGGACAAGGCTATTTGCATCTCAGTCACTCATGGAAACCCTTCCTCCTAAGCAGGAGCTAGTCTGTAGGTCACCGGCCCACAGTCACCATGACAACACCCTTCAGGGTATGACTGAAGAGGCTGAGGAGAAAGTGATATACTTACCAGGCGGCCCCCCCATCCCAAAAGTCTCTTTCATAGGGATGGATTTCAAAGTCTCAGTTATTGGATTGGTATTCAGGGCACTGCTTTATATAGGATATGCTATTTCTGGGAAGTTGCTCTAGGTCAATTTTTTTGGATAAAATTTTGTAATTTTATTTTAAACATACAAGTGACATTCCCTATATTTAGAATACTGTTAATTATTTTATAAAGTCAATCAACACCATCACCTACCCCCAGAGAATCCTTTGTATAAGCATAGATTGTCCACTTGTTTTAAAGTTGGTCACACCACTTTGTTGGGGGTTTGGAAAGTGGGAATAGTAGCGTAGTGAGAGTTGGGTGGAACCTATTTTGAGCAATGCTTGGGAGGTATTTGGGTTGTCTTAAGGTTGTACCAAAAGAAGAGCTGGTATAAGCAATTAATAAAGGAGCTGTCCTCAGTAGAATAGTCGGTGAGAAGAGAGGTAGGAATGAAAGGGGAAGAAAACAAGTGAAGCCCAGATTCAGCCTGATTCCATGGGGAGCTCTGGAGTGTAAACTGTACCTCACAGCTTACTCCTAGAATCAAAAGGAGCTTGGCTTTCATGGTCTCCTGTGAGTCACTTATTGGCTAGGGACTGCCCAGGGGAAAGCATAAGATCCCTAGAGCGAAGTGGTGTCCAGGGTCAAGTCTGCCAGCCATCAGTGGTGCTCTTAGCAGCAAAGCACACAGAGAGGCAGTGGGCATGCGTTGCTGGTGAGAGGGATCTGAGAGGCTCCAGGAGGTGTTTCATTGGCAGTTGTTACACACACTGAGGAAGGCTTGTAAAGGTTCACAAGGACTCCACCTTAACAAAAAAAAAAAAACCCCAGTGAAATGAATTAGCTTCCCATACGTTATTTCAAATGATGGTAAAGGAGAAAAGTAATGGTATTCTGCGGTTATACAGAGCTGGTTAGATGAACATTTCTGAAGGGTCTGGAATGAAAGCTTGGTGACTGGAGGAATAACTATAGGAGTAACCACAGGGCCTTACCTGGCCCTATATTGTGAAACTCTTAAATTCGTATCTTGGAGGAAGATAGAGAGCTCATCCAAGAAGGAGGAAGATAGAGAGCTCATCCAAGTTAATCTGTGGGTTACCTTAAACTGAGGTGAAAGGTAATAGAAGAGGGAAATAAAGCTGAAGGTGAGATTCTGATGAATGGACATCTGTAAGATTACAGTTAAAGGCATAAATGTAAATACAATTGAAACTAGGTGCCCTTCCCCCACTCTTGGGGGCATGGCAGTTAAAAACTGGCAGAGGAAGAGAAGCAGAACCATGTGAAGCAGATAGCTCAGAGGTCTTGGCACCTGGAGAAGGACATGGGAGTGGAAGTTTCCGGATAGGAGAGAAGAGAATGGCAGGCAGGCAAAGAGTAGCCCGAGTGACCAGGCTGGGCAAAAGCCCCCTGCAAGAGTGAGCTGGTGGTGGCCAGTTGAGGAGTGGCCAGTGTGGAGAGTGTGACACTGAAGCAAGGTGACCTGGAAAACTGGTACCTGGCCATGACCAGGAATCTGGAAGACTGATTTGTACATCAGCAATTGTGAAAGAAGTTTGAAGCACCTTGAAGAAGCAGCTCGGGATACTGGTGAGAGAGGAAAAGAGAAGATGCCAGAGAAAGACTGGACTTTGCAGAGTGCCGACCTCTGAGGGTTGGAGGGGCAAAGGGGCACCATGTTGGACTGTGTCTTTGGGACCTTTGGGACTGTGAATGGTGACTGGGGTAAGATAACTGCCACTTGTGGCTTTAAGGGCTTTTTGTTTTCCCTGTTGAATTCCCTTGTTAATGAAATCCCTTTTTAAACTGCATTTTGAGTGGCAACTACTAAGTGCGGGTGATACGGACCTGGGACTTGTCAGTTGGAGGTTTTCCCCTCCTTTTTGACCCCGTTTCAAATGTAGCTATTTTCATTATGGTCAGGCAGTGGAATATTATATGACTACTAATAATATTTTGAAAAATAATAATGACATGGAAAAGTGTTTGTGATTCTTTATAAAAGATGCTTAATATATGTAGAAAATATTTTGAAGATGGCAACACTAATCTTTTTAGTATGGGATTACAAAATTTTTTATTGTTCTGCTTTTCTTCATCTCTATTATGATTATTTAAAATTAGAATTTATGAAAAATGCAGTGAGATTTATTGTTTTAACTGTGTGGCATTTTTAAAAAAGCATAAAAATGGGACACAACAATTTGAAGTCTGAATGCATCTAGTAACAATTTCAAAATACATGAACCAAAACCATATAGAACTGATAATTGGCAATGATCAGTAGTTGATAGAAAAAATATACAGAAAAGCAAAAACTCTAGAAAAACTATTAACCAAATCAACCTGATTAATTTGAGGAATTTTGTTCTAAACAAGAACACAAGCTAGACTGTACACAGGGCAGTAAAACAAGACTAGATGATGTAAGTAACTGACATAGAATATGTTCTCTGACACATATGGAAGTTAAATAAATTTCAATAATTGGAATTATCTAAACTCCCTCTCCAATATTTGTTGACTATTAAATAATCTTTGGATCAATGAAGAAATCTCAAATATTTTGAAATAGGCAATAATGGATGCAATGTATCAAAATATCTAAGTTACAATTAAAACAAAGCTTAGGGAAAACTTTGAAACTTTAAATGCTTATATTAGAAAATAAGAAAGATTTAAAAAGAATGATTTAAGCATGTACTTACAAAGCTAGAAAAATAAAAATGGGATTCAAAATAAATAGGAGAAATGATAAAGATGAGAACAGAAATAAATGCAGTAGGGAACAAAGCGAGTAAACAAAATGGAAACAATGCTGTTCTAAAAATATTCAATGAAATTGATAACCTCTAGCTATAATGATCAAGAAAAAACAGAGAAGACACAAATTACTAATATCAAGAATGTTAGCAGGGATATCACTTTACAGCTTACAGGATAATGTAAAACAAGAAAATCATAAGTGACTTTATGCCAATACATCCAACAATTTAGGAGAGATTTGCAAATTTCTTCAGATATAAATTATTAAAACTGACTCAAGAAGAAGTGGAAAATCTACATAACTTTCCTTTTTTTTTCTTTTTTTTTTATTGAGGATAGGTCTCATTATGTTGCCCAGGGTAGTCCCAAATCCGCTGACTCAAATGATCCCTAGCTTAAGCCTCCCAGGTAGCTGGGATTACAGGTGCGTGCCACCATGCCCAGCTATTTTTTTTTGAGACTAGGTCTTGCTAGATTGCCTGAGTTAGTCTCGAATCCACGGACTCAACTGATTCCTGGCCTCTACCTCTCAGTGCTGGAATTACAGGTACGTGCTACCGTGCCCCGCAAAAATCTACATAGCTTTCTATTAAAGTTAAAATTATAATTTAAAAAACTTTATAGAGAAAACTCAAGATGGACATTGTTTCAATGGTGAATCATATCAAATAGCAAAGATTAAATAATACCGGTCTTATACAGATTTTTTTCAAAATATAAAGGGGAAAAGGTCATAATTCACTTTACTGGTATTATCTGATATTAAATGGTATTATCTGATAGCAAAACCAAAAACGATGCAAGGGAAAGAAACTAGATAGAGAACAGCATCCTTCATGAACATAGATGCAAAAACTCTTAACAAGTCTAGAAATATATACAAATAACACAGAGATGGGCGCGGTAGCACGTGCCTGTGGTCTAAGCGCTGGGGGTCAAGAGGCTTGGGATCGCTTGAGTTCACCAGTTCGAGAGTACCCTGGGTAACATAGCGAGACCTGGTCTCCAAAAAAAGCAGGCGGGCATGGTGGTGGGGGCTGTAATCCAAGCTACCTGGGAAGCTGAGACTGGGGATTGCTTGAATCTGTAGGATCGGAACTACATGGGCAACATAACTAGACCTAGTCTCAAAAAAAAAAAAAAAAGAAAAAGAAAGAAAAAGAAAAAGAAAAAGAAAAAGAAAAGAAAAATAGTAGAATTTATCCCAGGAATGCGTGGTTGGCTTGCTATTTGAAAATCAATAAATATGATTAACCTTAAAAATAGATTAAAGAAGGTTGGGCATGGTGGTGCATGCCTGTAAGCGGCAGCCTAGGAAGCTGTGATTGGGGCCAAGGATCGTGGTTTGAGTCCCACCAGGGGCACATTGCGAGACCTAGTCCCCAAAAGAATAGCTGGGCGTGGTGATGCATGCCTGTAATCCTAGCTACCTGGGAAGCTGAGGCTGGGAATTGCTTGAGTCTATGGTACCCCGAGCAACGTGAGCCTGTGGTTCCACAGGCAAAAATAGTGAAATCTAATCTCCAAATAAATAAACAAACAAAAAAATCCCAACCCAAAAAATAGATTAAAGGAGAAAAACTATACGGTCACCTTATTAGACGCAAAATGTGTTCCACATAATTTTCCCAATCTTTGATTACATATTCTCTCAGGAAACTATGAACAGAAAGAAACTTCCTGTACTTGATAAAAGATACCCAAGAAAACCTTGCAACTATCATCATAACTAATTGAAGTCTTTCTTACTAAATTTAATAACTTTGAAGGGATGGACATAATATAAAATATGTTCTCTGATCACAATGCAATTAAAATAGATTTCAATATTAAAGATTATCTAAAATATCTTCCATATATTTGGTAATTAAACAGTAATTAATTTTCTTCATAGGAAGATTTCTATTCAACATTGAACTAGAGGTCCTAGAAGGTGCAATAAGACAGACAAACAAAACAAAAAAGCGTGCATACAGATGAAAAGAGGAAACAAAGCCATCTTTGTTCACAGATAACATGATTTTTTTAATGTGGAAAATCTTAAGAAAAGCTATGAGAATTAATAAATGAGTTTAGAAATACTTCAGGATATGAAGTCCATTAAGTATAACAGGACATAAATTGCATTTCTATGTTCTTGCAACAAACAATTGAAAACAGGAGTTTTTAAAAATGTCATAATCACATTGAAATATTTATTTATAAGACTATTTTTCAAGAAGATATGTAAGACATTGAAAATTGGGCTGGTGTGATGAAGTACAGAGACTGGGTGACTCAAATAGCAGAAGTTTCTTTCTTACATCTGGAGTCTGGGAAGCCCAAGAACAAGGTGTCTTTTCTCAGCCTGTAGACAGCTGCTATCTCACTGTGTGCGCATCCAGACTGTAGACGGAAGGCGTCCTATTTAAACTGTAGACGCAACACATCCTATTTAAAATCCCAGAAGACATTCTTATAGAAGTTGGTAAACTGGCTCTAAAATTTAGATGAACTAGAATAGCCAAAACAACTTGGAAAAAGGACAAAGTTGAAAAAACTTATATTCTGTGGTTTTAAGACTTTATTCTTCCACCACAGGAATCAAGGTTGTGTAGTACTGAGATAAAAAAGAGCTGCCTAGATCACTGGGTCATGATGGGAAATACAGAATAGAATCAACACACTGGTGTGTTCGCTTCCTCACAAAGCTGCCTTAAGATGAAGAACTTTTATTCACCAAATGCTACTATCAAGAGAATGTAAGTCAAAGTCTAATCAGAAGGCAGGAGTTATACCAACAACATGGCAGAGGCATTTCATATAAAAAATGTCAAGAAAAGGCAAAAGTGATTCACTATTTCTTTTTTTTTTTTGAGACTAGGTCTCACTATGTTGCCTGGGGTAGTCCTAATCCTGTGGACTCGAGATCCCCAGCCTCAGCCTCCCAGCTAGCTGGGATTACAGGTGCCTGCCACCATGCCCGGCTGCTTTTTTGAGAACCAGGTCTCATTATGTTGCCCAGGGTAGTCTCGAACCCAGGAACTTGAGCGCTCCCTGGCCTCTTGCCTCCCAGTGCTTGGATTATGCCCGACTTGATTCACTCTTTAAAAAGAGTAAAACAGAATGGTAAGATATAGTAGAGGTAGCAACTACAAGAAGCAGCTGCCACCCCAGGGCTGGGGAAGAAGTTAACAAGAATAGAGCATGAAAAGTCCAAGGGGTAGCAATACCAGGCTGAGCATCGGCTCTCTGAGCAGGGAACATGGCTGCCACAAAACACCCCATCTGCTATGGCGGAACAAAGGAGAGGACTGGAGATGTTGCACTGAACCCAGGGCAGCCGGGGAGAACCAGGCTACGACCCCTGCATGCCACTCCATTTGCTGTTCCACCAAAAGCAATGACAGAAGGAAAAGGCACCTCTTCCCTTCCAGCCTTCCTTGCCACGAGCCTCCAGTATCTTCCAAGGACAAAGCTGATGGTCTAGCCAGCTGGCAAAAGAGAAACACCATCTTTAGAGGCCAGTTCTGAAATCACCAAGCAAAGCAAAGAGAGATTCACAACTGAAACAAAAGTAAAAAGGCAAACCGCAGACAGTAGCAGAGAATATCTGCCATATGTCTAAGGACTTGCACACAAAACAGAAGGAACTCTTAGAAATCAATAAAGAAAAATTACAGACAACCAAATAGAAAATGTGCAGAAGGCTTGTACAGGCACATCACAACAGAAAATTCCCAAGCATTCGATAAATATAGTACTGTGACATCCTGGAAATGCAAATTAAAACCACAACATGACACAACTAGACACCCACCAAAGAGACTGAAAATACTGAGTGTCATACAAGCTAAATACACACAAACCTTGTGACTGGAAATCCTCCTGCCGGACTCATGCCTTGAAATGATCACATTTATTCAAATAAAGAGACGTATGAGAATGTGTTCAGCAGCACATGCATAACTGATAACCCCAAACTAGAAAACCCCCTTAATGGTAGAATGGGCTGGAACATTACACCATAGTACATGAACTAACCACAAACATGCCCAAAACATGTCAAAGTCTCACAGGCTGATGTAGAGTGAAGGAGTCAGACACACAGAAAGTACTTACTCTATGATTTCAGTTGTATAAAATCTAAGAACAGAAAAACTAACCTATAGTGTTAGAACTGAGTGGAGTGTTTAGCCTGGGAGGGTGTAGAAGAGGCTGGGAAGGAGTTACTATACACTCTAATTGTTTTTTCTCTGTTTTTTTTTCATTTTCTGTGTACCCAATTATGTTGTCTATGAATAGTGATATTATGCTTCATGTATTTTGAAACTGCGTTATTAGGTGTACAAATGTTTATGATTATTATGTCTGCTTGATGAATTGACTCTCTGATTATTATGAAACAACCTTTCTCTTATCTCTGATATTATTTCTGCTCCCAAATCTGCTTTGTCCAATATTTTGTAGCAGCTCTTTTTGTTTGCTGTTGGGATGATACATCTTTTCTCAACCCTTTTACCTAGTTGTTCTTTATATTTAAAATGAGTTCCTTGCAGAGAGCATATAGTTTGTGTCTTATTACCTTATGTAATCTGGAATCCCTACTTTTTAATTGCATTCTCTATTTATGTGGTTCAATATACCATTTTAGCATTGTGGGTTTTTGGTGTCATCTATTCTCTTTTCCCTTTCCCCTCTTTTACTGCTTTTTTAAAAAAATTAAACGAGTATTCTTTTTGTGATTTCATTTTATCGTATTTTTGGTTTATTTGCTGAACCTCTTTACACTGTTCTTTTGATGGTTGGTTTAGCATTTGCAATGCACATATTTAACTTGAAGAAACATATTTCTTCAAGAAATATGTCTATCTTCCAGAAATAGGATACCATTTCACATGTAGTGGAAGAACCTACCACACTATGCTTCCCTTTCTCTCTTCTTGTGCCATTACTGTTCTATAGTTTTACATATACCAGGAGCTCCATGATGCACAGTTAGTATTTTTGCTTTAAACTGTCAATTATCTTTTAAGGAAATTTAAGAAATAAGACTCTTCTATTTACTTGCATATTAGCTGTTTCTGGAGCTCATCATTTCTTTGTGCAACTCCAAATTTTCTTTTGGTATAGTTTTCCTCTTATAGGAAGGAAAGTCTACTCAAGGACCTATTTAAGGTTTTACTTTATGGTTGGTGATGAATTCTCTCAGTTTTTGTGAGTCTGAAAAAGTATTTTATTTTCATTTTTGTCACTTGACAGAGATTTTCTCTTCATAAACAAATATAAATTGGTAGTTTTCCCCTAATTCTTTAAAGATAACACTCCACTATCTTTTAATTTGCATTGTTTATGGGGGAAAGTCTGTTGTCATTCTTGCCATAATTTTTCTGTATTTTTTCTCTGCTTTTAAGACTTTTCTTTATAACTGCTTTTAAGTGATGTGCTTATGATAGATTATGATGTAGTATTTTCATATTTTCTGTTCTTGGGCTACACTTAGCTTCTTTTATCTGTGGATCTATGCTTTCATCAAATTAGATCATTATCTCTTCAAATTGTTTCATTCAGCAGGGTGTAATAGTGCGTGTCTGTAATCCAAGAGCTGGGAGGCAAAAAGACCTGGGATTGCTTCAGTTCACGAGTTCAAGACTACCCCAGGCAACATAGCGAGACCTGGTCTGGAAAAATACAGCCAGGCTTGGTGGCAGGTGCCTGTAATCCCAACTACTTGGGAGGCTGAGGCTGGGGATTGCTTGAGTCCACGGGATCAGGACTAACCTGGGCAAGATAGTGAGACTTAGTCTCAAAACAAAAACAAAAACAAATTGTTCATCCACCCCTTCTTGGAATCCAGTTGTACATATGCTTGACATTGTATCATAGCTTACTGACCTCAACTTTTTCATTTACCCCCCTTATCCTTTATTTTGATCACTTTTATTGCTTTATCTGAGTTCATTAACTTTTCTCCTACAGTAATCTTACCCAGAGTATTTAATTCCAGGTGTGCTTTGTATCTGTGCAAGCTCGGCTTGGGTCTTTTTTTTTTTTTTTGAGACCGTAGGCTCACATTGCCCGGGGTACCACAGACTCAAACAATCCCCAACCTCAGCTTCCCAGAAGCTGGGAAGCTGAAACAAACCCCAGCTGGGATTACAGGCACACGCCACCACTCCCAGCTATATTTTTTTGGAACTAGGGCTCACTATATGCCCCCAGCGGGACTCAAACCGCAATCCCTGGCCCCAGCTTCGCCTTCCTAGGCTGCCGCTTACAGGCAGGCACCACCATGCCTGACCTGACTTGGCTCTTTAATGAAATATTTTCCAAATCTATTCTTATCATGCTCATGGTTTCCTGTACCATGGTTTCCCTATGCATAGGGAATAATGGCTATTTTAATGCCATTTCTCTAGTAATTCTATCAAAAGTATCATTTTCAGATCTGTTTCAGGTGCTTGATTTTTCTCTCCATTATGGATCATATGTTCCTGCTTCTTTCCATGCTTGGTAATTTTTGAATTCTTCCCTCTCTTGTGCCCAAATTTGATTCCTCAGACTTCAACTTGATGATCCTAATTGTGTCCACTAGAATTATGTAAACTCGATAGCACCTTTCTTCATAGCACTTCTCAACCTGTTGGGAAAGTCACATTTACTTGTTTGATCATTTGATTGAGGTGCCTTCTTCACCTCCCGCCATGGCACAGGAGGATCTTGCCTCTAAGCAAGGTCTTTGTCAGACCATTCCCATTGCAGGGAACAGCCTGGTGCACTTGAAGTCATTGGTAAATATTTATGGAATGAGTGAGTAAACAAATGCTTCACTGTGGTGTCTGACACTTGTTAAGACTGACAGTCTGCTTGCTACCTGTCCTAAATTTGGATGTTGTGATCTCAGCATTCAGCTTTTGTCTTAAGACATGAAAATCAATCACAATTGTAGGAACTGTGGCTAACTCAATTCAAGTAAATGAAAGAAATGTAGGAGGCAATCAGAAAAAGTTAAACACTTTATAGATATTTGATGATGTCAAGGAATTATTATCAACATTTTAAAGTTGACCATGGCCATGGTTTTGTTTGACATATATCCTAAAATCTTTATATGTGAATGATGTTTGGGATTTGATCCAAAATAATTGATGGGGGAGGAGGAAAGGAGTGGGGGTACAGAAGAAACAAGATTGGCTATGAGTTAAACATGAAAGAGGAAAGCATAGGGTTCATTATGCCTTGAACATTTTTAAATAAAAATTAAAAAAATAAAATTTCAGTTCTTTGATCAAAGATAAATGGGCAGAGATGGGAAGGATGTTCAGGTTGGGAGGGTGCGAGTGAGGAAACAATGAGAGGTTCAAAGTCTCAGGTTCCTGGAGCTGCCAAACCAGCGGTGTCTCTGACAAAGGGCAGGGTGTCTGAGGGCAAACCTCTTTTTTCATTTGTTTTCTCATATTTATCAACGATTCCCTTTCATTTTTCATAAACAGAAGAGTCATAATTAAGAGGCAAGTCTTTCAGGCTATCTGGAGCAGGATGCAAAAAAGTGCCCTTTAGACAACAATCCCCTCTGCAGGGAGCTGCTCCCCGGGCTCCCCTGTGACTTGCTGATTCTTCTTTGACAGAGGGTGTCAGCCCTTTGAAACAGGAATGCAGAGCAGGGGCTCAGGTGGCACTGCTGGGGCTTCCTGTCTCTCCCCACCTAGTGTTTCCCTGACAGCAGCTTGCTGTCATCAGGATTCGAAGGAGTGTGGGCCAGTTTTTAAAAAAAAATTTTTATTTTATTTTTGGATTTCTTACAATGTAAGATTGTTGATCTCCATGGGAGGGGATCCCTGCCATCTCCCCCCTCCCCTCTGGTCACTCAGTCAGTCCTTTTTTTTTTCTCAATTAATCATTTTGCTGTTTACATATTCATGTATATGTGTATGTATAAATAACACATACATACATACATACATACATACATACATACATATATTACATCATTGCATTCCTTGGGGTTGTCCCTCCACCTTATCACCCATGAACGTTCATCTTGATCTTCTTGTGCTCCTCCCTTCCCTGATTTTTTCCCACCCTCTTCCCTCGCCCTAGCTGCTTGGCCCAGCTCTGTTGTCAGATTATTGTGACTTTTTCTTGGCCTTTTGTTTGTTATTCCTATATCCCATCTATAGGGGAGGCCATATGATTTCTGCCTTTTTCTTTCTGACTTATTTCTTGTTAACATGAGGGCCAGTCCTTTCTGACTGCCATTTCTCCTTCTTGCAGGGGTTGCAGGTGGGTTCGAACCAGATTCCACTTTTCTCACACACAAGACTGGGGCTGTTTTCTGGAGCCCTAGGAAATTATTTCTCACACTCAGACGCTCCTCCTTCTCCATTTCTGCAATCAGTTATATCTGCAACCCATCGGCTGTGGGCCCACAGGAGGGAGTGCGATGCTAAGAGATGGGATCAGGAACGCTCAGTGTTTTGGGCAAGTCAGGTCATCCAATGGGGGATTTTATCTGAATTTCAACATTCCACTCTGCTTGGAGGAGAAAGTTAAGGGACCATGGGCGTTTTGAGAGCACACAGAAGGCATTCTTAAGCTTGGAGTGGCAGTCTCCTCACCCATGGATTATGGAATGGAATGGAAAGACATCTGGAAAAACAACTTCCACGCAAAATTTCTCATTGAGATGGTAAAGTAAAAACTCGTGATGCATTTTCTAATTTGTAGACTAATAATTACTTTCCACTTTAAACGTGAAACACTGCATTTAGAAACTCTTGGAAAACAGGAAAAAAGGAAAAGAAAGGCCAGCTCTATAGGCATAATCCCATCACCCAAACAAAACACAAGCATAAAGACTTTTGGATCTATCTTTTACTTTTTTTTTTAATGCACAATAACTAAAAACCTCTTATACACTTTTTTTTTTCAACTGTCATTTCCAATCGGGTTAAGAAAAGTCGTTGTGGTACCCTGCCCTCTTCCTGAGAGGCATGCTGCAAGGTGGTTCCCCAGAAAATACACCCAGTTTTTCTTATTGTTCCCCTATAAGTGGACAGATGAGTTGTTTCCATTTTGCTGTTTTGCTTTTGCTAATATAAATAGCACCACAGGAATCATCTTTCTCTGTATTTGGAGCAATCTCCCTAAGATTCAGTCCCGGAAATGGGATTTCAGCATCAAAGAGGATGGATATTTCCGTGGTTTCTGACTCATTTGGCCAGTTTCCTTTTCAAAGATTGCGCATGAATTTATGCTCCCAGAGGAGTCCTGGTTTGAGTCTTGGGTTTTGAATGACAGTGTCCCATGTACCACACCTCTCAGCTTCCATCTCTTCCTGTGCAGATATGAGCTTTAAGCGAGCAGGCACCCCAGGCTTTATCTCCTCCTTTCCAAGCCTCTGGCTCTTCTGAGAGAGTCTGGCACTGTGGTGTTGCTCCCAGTCTATCCTCGATCTGCTCCCCTTCTCTTCGCAGGCCGCAGGCCATCGCAGCCCTTCCTCCTGGGAACATTTCCCAGGCAGCTTGTGGCCACACCAGAGATTCCAGGGCTCAGGTGCTGCCTTTCAGGGTCTGGCAGGCCCAGGGGAGGGATGAACACCGAGGAAGGGGTTTAGAGCTCAGCCAGCTTCCCAGGTGAACTCACTGACCACGCCTATTCCCCAAGGACAGGATGTGAAGTTGTTTTCAGATGCCAACTTTAACTCTACCCGGAAAGGGAAAAAAAATCCCTCACCGCTCCCTGCTTCTTTTGACAAGAGGAGAGAAAGAAAAAGAGAGATTAAAATATTTACCAGTTATCTGATCTTCCCCCTCTTTTGGAAGGCACTTCATAGAGGGAAGCAGACAGACATCTGTGAGCATTTAGAGAGTGGAAACAAACACAAGCAGGTTTCAACCAGAGCTGTCAGGTGCTTGGCGCCTCCGCCTGGGGGAGGGAGTTTTTGGCCTGATTATATGGTTTCCTTATGTGCATGGAGTAGGACAACCTCTGTGGGTGCGGAAGGAGGATAATGCTGAGGGACTGAAGGGGGGTCCTCGACTATAATTCGACTTAAAGAATGAGTTAAAGTCTTGTAAAGGTTTCCCCATGGCAGAAATTTGAGTTTTTTTTTTTTTTTTTTTTTTTGAGACTACGTCTCGCTATTTTTGCCTGTGGGACCGCGGGCTCAGGTTGCTGGGGGTAACACAGACTCAAGCAATCCCCAGCCTCAGCTTCCCAGGTAGCTGGGATTACAGACACGCACCACCACACGCAGCTAGTTTTTTGGAACTAGGTCTCGCTATGTTGCCCCGGGCAGGACTCTAACTGCGATCCCCAGTCCCAGCTGCACTCCATAGGCTGTCGCTTACAGGCACGTGCCATCGTGTCCGGCAAATTCGAGGTCTTGTAAACACCAGAAGTGTGGAGCGTGGAAAGATGTTTAGCGCTCACAGGCCTGTAGAAGGGGCCAAGAAGTGGTACTGCCCCTTGAGACAGAAAGCAGTAGTTATTTCAGGGTGGAAGGCTGCCAGCCTGAAGGTGATGGTGATGATGAGGAGGATGAGAATGAGCGTAGCTGACATTTCTTGCTGCTTATCACATCCCAGGTACTGTCCAAAACAGGGTACCTGGACTAACAGTTTGTTTCTCGCTGCAAATGTATGCTGCTCCCATTTGTGGGTGGGGCAGACACAGGGTATCTGTTAAGGCTGGTAGGAAGTCTGTGAAAATGAAAACAGGACAGTTATATGAACTGGAGCTAGAAGGCATGGGAGAGAAAGGAAATGAAAACAAATGTTTTTTTTGGGGGTATCCAGTCTTCTAGGCCACTAATCTGAAGTCTCCCTACACAGCTCTCACCTCTCTTTGGTCTAGTCTGTGCCACAGTACTACCCCCACCAACCAACACTGCTCTACCAGTTTCTTACCTGGACTGTAGCAGTAACTTCCTGAGAGTTACCTTCAGCCTCCTCATCCCAATCCATATTTCATGTAACCCTCCTCTCAGAATAATGTAGGCCTCCCTGGCATGCCTGCATTTAGCATTTCACACACTAATGGCAATTGCGAGTTTATATGGTTGGCTATACAGTCACAACTTTGTTGAACTAAAATTATTGAATAAACTCCCAGGGAGCGGGATTTACATTTGAAGCCAGAGAAAGGAAACCTGAGATCACATAGAATGAACTTTTCAGTCTCGGCCCAAAGTCCCAATAAGAAATGGGTGAACCCCAGGGAATACAAAGATGTGAAATATATATAAATAAATAATTTTTTTTAAAGAAAAGAAATAAATCAGGTCTTAGCCTGAAGAAGGTTGAACTAGGTCTGAAAGAAGCTGGGGACAGAGGAACCACGTGAATCAGGAGATCTCAGGAAGACATTGGTGATTTTCACATATGCCAAGAGAGGTAAGTAACACAAGACATTATTTTGATAAGTTAAAAGTACATGAGTATCAGGAGTAAGATCTTCCTGCACAATGGCATCTAAGGGTACCCCAAAATAAGCAAGTGGGAAACCAGTTGAAATACAATATATTCAGAGATGTCTCACTTTCCCAAAGACACCCTGTCTTTCCAAGGTGAATACAGGAAGGTGATGGTGCAAACACAACCTGGCTAAGAAGTTGACAGACTATAAGGAGGGAGCAATTTATGGAGGAGGGGAGAGGAGTTCACAACTGACTCTTTTTGTCAGTAACCTCTGAATGTATTCTTGGACTTTCTTGCACAGCATGCAATTCTATAGTTAATTTCTAAGTGAAAAAAGAAAGGAGACTTAGATTTAGAAGCATTGATCCCTCTCCTTCCAAAGACTCT
>PVHY01004511.1:29215-93339 GCA_004024945.1 Uropsilus gracilis
CTTCTCTGCAAGCATAGTCCTAACAGATTATTGATGACAGCCAAACTGCAGGGCCATGACTATAACTTTGAAATCAATGCTGAGCGTAGCTTTGGGACTTTGGCCTCCTAATCTCATGGAGGACTAGCCAGTATGGATTTATTCATTCCTGAAGTCAACATGTGCTTACTAGCAGCTGAGCACTATACTGGGAAATGGGGGTACAGCACTGAACAAAACAAAATCGTTGCTGTCACAGAGTTTAGGAGCTGGCTGGAGGAAACAGAAAATAACTATTACATTTATGTGCCAGGTGGTGATACCACCAGAACATCACAGTAAGGAGGAAGGGGGTTGGTGGGGATTCTGTTTTATACAGAGTAGTTAAGGACGACCTCTCTGCTAAGATAGGCAAAGACCGAATACACTGAGGAAAGGAGCTCTGGTGGCCAGGGATCAGAGCATTCAGGGAAAGAAGAACAGCAGGTGCAAATGTCCTGAGGCCGAATCATGCTCAATACACTTAAGCAACAGCAAAGAAGCCAATGTAGCCTAAATGATGTGAGCATGGGGTAAGAGATGAAGTTGGAGGAGAAGCCAGAGTAAGATTACATGAGGCCCACTAGGCCACGGTGTTATATTTTTAGTGAGGAGGGGAAAAGAAACCTTTGGAGAAGTCTCAGCGAAGGAGTGACTTGAATTCACTCTGTTATAAAAGACTATGTACTTCTACATGGAGCTATCTGCAATTTGAGTAGAAACTGGGAGACTAGAAAGGAGACCATCGTGGCTTAGAATTGGAATAGCAGTGGAGATTCCAAGAACTGGTAAGATTCAAGTCATTTTAAAGGTGAAACTGAATGCATCACTGATGGATTGATGCAGGATGCTAAAGAAAGAGAGGCAGTATGGATGGCCACAGTGTTTGACTTGAGCAGCTGCAATATGAAGCTGTCACTTATTAAGGCAGGGAGGAGGTGACCAAGAGTTCCATTTGGACATGTCAAACTAGATGACCAGGGGTCTCCAAGAGAAGATGGTGAGGAGGCTGCTGCTGTGCAATTTCAGGGGCACATAGCACTAGAGACACAAACATGGGCACCATTCATGCATAGTGGCAAAAGCTGGAGCTGATGGACATTGAAAGAGTAGGTGTGAAGAGATCTGAACCCCAAACTCTGAATGTCCCAACTGAAAGGGAGGCAAGGAAGGAGGGAAGAACAGGAACCAGGCCTAGTAGAATTAAAAGAGAAGTTTATTTCAGCGAGCTCCTGGGTGAGCCTCACAAATCCAGAGGGCAGGTGTCCCTGAAACCAAGCCACGTGGTGGAAGTAGAGGTCTTCCATAACGGAAGGGAGTTCTTTGTTCCTGAGTGGCATGAACCGAAAGGGCACACTAGCCAGGAGCCAGTGAGCCAGAAAGGGTATTAGCATTTTTGATGGGCAAGATATTTACATTGATGGGCCCTGGAGCTGGGAGGTCACAAAGGACTCACTTAGCATCCTAATGGGTGGGTCTGGGTACCAGGCTAAACTTTCACCAACATTTAGAGACTGAGAAGATGAACATCCAGTCAAGGAGGCCAAGGACTGATCAGATAGGAGGGGAGCCAGGGGGTGGGGGTGGGGGGAGGAGTGATACAGGATGCCCCTGGATATGTTAATACTTGAAAATGAAGTCACCTTCCTGTGACTGTAGATTTGTAAATCTCAAAGATGTAAGGATTGGCCTTCATTAGAATTTCCTTTTAGAAAGATAGAAGAGGGAAGGTAGAAGGAAAACCAGGTTTTTCTCTGTAATGTGATATAGCTCACAAGCCTATTCCTGAATGGGCAGGAAATAAGCCAATATAAGGAGAGCTGGAACAAAGAACAAGGTTCAGCCATTTTGGAGGAAAGATGGAGGCCTGGTCATGAGGGCTGAAGTAGCCTGAGGCTTGGGGCCTTTGGCCTGGGCTGTTGAACTCATGGTTTTTAGTAAGCATAAGCTGAAGGTGCTTGCTGAAAGCTAAAGAGGTTGGAAATTTGGAACTTTCATGTTGGAGCTTGCCATATTTGGTGAGCTTAGAGGCTGGTGGAAAGGCTGCAAGTTAGGCCTGGGAAGAAAATGAACTTTGCTGGTTCCTGTGCTTCAGAGTTTCTTTCTACTACCTAAAGTGAAAAAGGTAGTACAGCAAGGAGAAGACAACATTACGCCTTTGACTGCCTGCTTGGAAGAGCTGGAGCTTGCCAAAGAACGATGCCCTACTCTTGGAGCACGTGTTAATGAACTCTGAAGGACTGGATAAGTGGTGAGGCCAACAGGACTAAGAGACTGAAGGTTTTGGCCATTGTTGGGGTAATTGGGGTTTTCTTATATGTTTCTTTTTGTAGTAAATAATTAGAAAATCATTTTGTTAGAAATAGATAGTTCTTTTCACTTTAAGAATCTGTTTTGGCTTTTAAAATGATGGTAAGGGGTTACGGATGATAAGAACCTGCCATTTTGGATGTCCTTAGGCTGCGGAAGTTGTAAACGTTACAGCTGAGGCCAAGTGGCCACAAGTTTAAAATGCAGTTCTAACTTTTTTTTCCCCTTGCAGTTTGGTGGGAGCTGAGAGAAACCGGGGAATGGCATTTTGCATAAAAAATGTAGGGAGTCTGTGACTCAAGGTGCTGCAACCTTGAAGCTACATTTAGAGTCTCTCTCCCCTACTCAATTTCAGGAGTGCTCCATCAACGAGGTCTATTGGACAATGAGGTGGTGTCAGGAGACCTGAGAGGCCACCCTTGGGTGAGCTGTGTGGAGATTGGGTGATGTCGTGACTGGAGTGGGTACAAACACCTGACTCAGCGCCAAGAACTAAGCAAAGGAAAGGAAGTGAAGTAGCTGCTGAGCATATATATATAATATATATATATATTATATACATATATATATTAAGAGACTAGGTCTTGCTATGTTGCCCAGGGTAGTCTCGAATCTGTGGACTCAAGTGATCCCTAGCCTCAGCCTCTCAGGTAGCTGGGATTACAGGCATGTGCCACCACATCTGGTTGCTGAGCATATTTGAAGAGTTTGGTAGTTTGGTCACAGAGGGGAGGAAAGAAGTTTGTGATGGAGGGCTAGTTGGAGAGGGGGGTCTGAATTCAATTTTGTTTTCTTTTTTATGAGCAGTGCTTCAGCATGTTTGCAGTCAATGAACATAACCCAGCAAAGTGGGAGAAATTGATAATGCAGGACAGAGTCTCCCCAAACATAACTTTTCTCCCTTCATGGTATTGCTTGAAGCGTGGATCAATGTGTTTAATAATTGTTTGTGGTTGATGGTCCTGTGAATATCTCTGGCATTTATTTCCCCTTCAGGCAAAGTTGTTTCTCTTAAATATGCCCATGGAACTGAATCAGATCTATTTAATAATGAAAATACTTTAAACAAAAACAAATCCCTTGACTTTTTTCCCCGGGATCTTGTCAACATTCTCTTATCACTGAGCTGTAGAGGTGTCAGTTGAGTCAATAATAATAGTTACTACTCTTGAAAGCTTACAGTGTGATTTACATGAATTAGCTCCTTATGGCATCCCTGTGACCTACAGGGCTATTGATGATGTCAGATTAACGATGAAGAAATTGCAGCTTCTTTTTTTTTTTTTTTTGAGACTAAGTCTTGCTATTTTTGCCCGTGGAACTGCAGGCTCTCATTGCCCAGGGTACCATAGACTCAAGCAATCCCCAGCCTCAGCTTCCCAGGTAGCTGGGATTACAGGCGCGCGCCACCACGCCCAGCTATTTTTTTGGAACCAGGTCTCGCTACAGGCCCCAGGTGGGACTCGAACCGTGATCCCTAGCCCCGGCCGCTTCATAGGCTGAAGCTTACAGGCACGAGTCACCGTGCCCGGCCTAGAAATTGCAACTTCAAGGTTTCTACCATACACCCAGGATCTGGCAGTTGGTGTGCCCTGGAGCCAGGTTCTGAACCAGAGATTGTATTATTATTATTATTAATTTTATTTTTGAGACTAGGTTGTGGAACCACAGGCTCACGTTGCCCGGGGTACCACAGACTCAAGCCATACCCAGCCTCAGCTCCCCAGGTAGTGGGATTACAGGCACGCGCCACCACGCTCAGCTATTTTTTTTTTTTTAATTAGGTCTCGCTGTGTTGCCCCGGGCGGGACTCGAACCGCGATCCCCAGACCCGGCCGCGACTCTATAAGCTGCCGATTCCAGGCACGCGTACCGTGTCCCGCCTTGTATCTTCTTTCTAAAGGCCCTCCTGGCCGCTGCCTGGATGATTTGCTTGCCCCTGAACGCCGCCTTTCTTCCTGCCGCTGCGCTCCCAGCGTCCGGGCTCGGGCAGCAGGGGGCGCTCTCCTGCCGTAAGAGGCGCACTAAACAGGCCCCAGCTGCCGGCAGCAGACAGGCAGAGAGGAAAACTGAACCTCCCCCAGCCAGCCGCGGGGCTTTCCCCTGCAGGCTCATTCCCCATCCCGACGTTTTGCTGCTGTTAGCAAAGCTGTTCACAGGATCAGGAAAAGACGTCTCTGTGAAACTGCTGAGTAACCTCAGTCCAGGGAAGGGTCGTGGAGTAGGAGGAGGTTAGAGGTGGGAGGTGCTGGCCCTTGGCTCAGGTGTTGCTGTTAAATAACAGGGCAGAGGGTGGGCGTGTGGGGACCCAAGGAACTGAGCCCTGTTCTGGCCCTGGCATTCTGCTAATAGGTGGCTAGCTCAACTTCTGGAATGGTGTGTGATGCTCGGCAGGCACTCAACAAATACCAGATTTCTTTCCCAAGTTCCTTTCTGAGATATCATCCGAACACTGCTGAAATATGAATTTCCAGTCAGGAAAAGCAGATTCCTATATCTGCAGGCATCCAACAAAGAAAGGGGAGCACAGTCCTGTGACTTTGAAGTGAGTGTGACAAGAAGGGGAAGAGGGAGCTGGTGCTGTTAACCCTTCCCCACCCTCCCCCACCCTTCCTCGAGGACCCTGCTGGCCATTTTGCTGGGCTGGTGACAGGGGAGGGCCAGCAGCAGAAAGGAAGTCATGTGGTGGGCGCCTGAGCCCTGGCGCCCCCACAGCTGTCAGCTGCATGTTGTTGCTCCAGCCCTGAATGGGGGGTGCCCCAAGCCGTGGAGGGACGGAGAGGACGCAGCTGCTCCTGCTGTGAGCCTGCAGTCCTTAGCCCTCTCTGGGACCCACAGGCCAGACCCAGGAGCAAAGATGAGAGGGAGGAGGAGGAACCAGTCTAAATGTTTCCAGATCCGGCCCGGCTTCCTGGCCCTTTATCCCCCGTGCTTATGGATTGTGTCCGGCTGCCCCAAGGCTGCCACTCCCTGGGACTCCTAGAAGCCACTGTGGGTGGCAGGAAGCCACCAGTGTCCTGGCATCAGCCCAGACACAGAGCTAGCCTTTGATTGGGTACCACTGACTTCCTCCCACCCCAACCCACTGAAAAGCCCCCTTCTGCTGCTTTTCTTTATGCCCTTGCAGTTAGCTAGCCCCAGAGCTGTTTGATGGGCCTACAATTATTCCACCCCCCACCAGTCAAAAGTAGCGGCACTTCCTCTGAGCTAGAGCTGAAGAAACACAGAAATCCAACGTGCAACAAGCAAATACCAATTGCCTGGTGAAGAGAGAAATAGAGCAAGAAATAGAGAAGCAGTCTCGCCCTCGAGGGGCTTGTAATCTAGTTGAAGAGATGAGATCCAAACACAGGGTGAGTCAGTACCAGGAGGGAGGGAGTCGTGTAAGAGATGTCATGGGTTCCTACGTGATTAATTACCAAACGAATGGCTCCAACTGTAATTGCTTTCCTGGTTCTGGCGGAGAAGGTGGCCTCAGACCTGTTGGTCAGGAAGGGTGTGGGGACAGTTCTGGGGGGGATGGAGACCTAGATTTGAATCGTTTCCTGGAGGCTGAGTGCATCCCATATTATTATTATTATTTTTTTTTTTTTTGAGACTAAGTCTCGCTATTTTTGCCCATTACTGCAGGCTCTCATTACCCGGGGTACCGCGGACTCAAGCAATCCCCAGCCTCAGCTTCCCAGGTAGCTGGGATTACAGGCGCGCGCCACCACGCCCAGCTATTTTTTTGGAACTAGGTCTCACTACGGGCCCCAGGCGGGACTCGAACTGCGATCCCTAGCCCCGGCCGCTTCATAGGCTGAAGCTTACAGGCACGAGCCACCGTGCCTGGCCCTGAGTGCATCCCATATTAAAAGAACTCGTGATTCTTCTTGCTTTGGAAAAGATACAGCACCAACCGTCTTTTCTAGACTAGCGCCTGATTCTAAGGCACTGCTCCTCACATCTTCAGAGTACCTAGAAAATGCAACTTGATAAAGAATGACCTTTCACGAACACCAGCTATGTGCCAATCATGGTATGGCACACATTAAACAAAATCGTTGCGAGATCATCAGAGGCAAACAAACAGGTCTCTGAGAGTGTAGACATCTGCCCCAGGTGGTGGAGCTGAGTTTGAGAGAAGCCAGCACTGAGATCTGCTCTATCTGATCCCAAAGTGGGACATGGCAATGTGCAGAAAAGCTCAGTCTGTGGCTGCTTTTTGTGGGGTTTCCCATATGAACACCTAATTTATTGCGTCTGCCAATGACCAGGTTTTTCAGACTCCTCCCCCACCATTGCCTGGACTGAGCAGTCAGCTCTGATATGACTTCCTTGACATTGTTTTAGGATAAGGGAAGAGATACTGTCTCTGCTAAGAGAAAGCAAAACATTAGGAATGAGAATGAAGGTTTTGGAACTGGGTGGAGGATCTGAGCTGGAGGAGAACATTCACATGGCAGGGGTCTTGGACTCAGAGCCCACTTGGGAGAAAATGAGCCCCCCCTCCAAGGTTTCCTGTTTACCTTTGACACTTCCATGAGCTCTGCTGATGCCCATAGATGCTATCCTCACAAACTTGACTTCAGCTCCTGGAAGAAACGGAAAACTTCCTGGAACAGGGAGAGGCCAGTCTTCCAGTTTCTGCCCCTGCGTCCTAGCAGGGAGTACCAGGCAGGGTAAAGCAGCCTGGGACCAGTGGAACTGCAGGCACAGAACTGTTTCTGCCCTGTCACTTTGGGGGGAGTAACGAGTAAATCTCTTCCCCTCCCTCTGCTTTGCTTTCCTGCCTCTCAGAAGCATGGTGATTAACTGCCATCACCTCTTCTCTGCTCCCACGGAAACTCTAGTTCACTTGGCTCACAATGAATCTTTCAAAAGTCCCAATAGTTTAAGATGATATACCTGTCGTCCATTATGAAAATAAAACCAGTATGTTCTAGGAGAAAAGATAGAAGCATAAAGAAGAGACTCGTGAATCATCCACTGCTCTCAAGACAACTGCTGAGACATTTAGGTCTGCCCAGGTGGGGAGGTTAATTTTTTTTATATCCAGCTGTGATGAAACTACAGTCAACCTATGCTCATCACTCACTGAGCATCTCTCCAAGTTATTTATAAACTCTGTGGATATCATTTTAATGATTATATAATATTCTATCAGACGGCATATGGAGGTATCATAGTTTAACTCCAGTGTGACTGGCTATTTAATGGTTCTAGCTTTTTGTTACTCTAAGTCATATCACAATGGACATATTTCTGCATAAAGATTTTTGACATTTTAGTTTATAGCCTTAGGATAGATTCCTAGAAGTGGAATTATGAGGCCAAGAGCTTGAACATGGTTAAGGCTCATGATCTACTTATCCAAATTGCTTTCCAAAAGGGTTATATTAATTTGCACTTTATTAGGAGTCTATAAAAGTGTTAAACATGTCACATTCTTTCCAGCAATCAATATACTCTGTTAAAAATTAGTCTTTAACTACCCAAATCTATTCTCCTTGTCGAACAAAACATTACAGATTGGGCTTTGACCCTAGCCTATTTGCTCCCCCTCCCAGCAATGTGGACATCGCTACTGCCAGTTTTTGCTTTAAGTTCTTCCAGGCCCTGCTTGGCTTCTTCACAGGCATCTCTTCAGTGTCCTATTTGATCATGTACATCTGCTGGTTCCTTTTCTCCTCCTAGAGAACTTGGCCAACTTTCTCTGTAAATGTATTGTGGGCTTTGTGGGCCAACCCTGTTGCTGTGTGCGTGCCAAGGCAGCCACTAGCCGTAAGTGACCCAGTGGCTGTGTGCCAGTGAGCCTTGACTTACCAAAACAGCTCTCGGGCTGGGTTTCACCTGCAGGCTGTTGTTTGCTGAGCCTTGTCAAGTGGATGCCCTGAGTTCCCGGAACGTGGTTTTGCACGATTAGGGGCTTGACTATAACTAGATGTGAGGGTTGATATTTTGAACACCGAACTTAGGGTTGAGGCAGGCAGAAACAATAGGAGGCAGCATTTTGCATGAGCTCCTCTGTATTTTGCACCTTGGCCCTTTATGGGGAGAGAGGAAAATGAACCTCGCGAGGTAAGTTCCTTTGGCCCTGGCAGTGGGAAATTAGAGAGATGGGCCGCAACCTTTCTCTGCCCTCCTCCCTCAGCTGCCCACAAGCACACTTCCTTCCCTGTGACTAGATGGATTAGGTGCAGCGCAGGCAGAGGAGCAGGTGGGGCCTTGAGACTGTAACTACAGGAATAGCAATCACCAGCATCTGTCGAGCACTCACTATGCACCAGGGCTCTGTAGATTCCTGGTAATCAAACACTAATAATACGGCCAACGATGAGGTCAGTATAATAGGCTGCTCCTATTATATAGATGAGGACTGAGAAGGGCAGAGATTAGGCAATTTGCCCAGGCTCTCACAGCAGGTGAGCTAGTGGAGCAAAAGATTTCAGCCTGTGGTGTCTGACATCAGCCACCTTCTCTCAACCACTGCTCTGACCGCTTCTGTGATGGAGTCTCCTCCCAGTCACCTGCTCAATATTCATTCTACTCATCTCTCTGAGTGCCAGGACCCTGGATAACATGTCGGGCTGACAGTCTGGTTTCCAGTTTCGCAGCTACACGTGGTCAGTGAGCTGCAAGTGGAAGGTCTTTGGCTGGCTCTCTTGCCTGCAGTTTGGGATGCAAACACGAAGACTGGAGCTCTGGCAGCCACAATGAAGAGCTGACATTTGGATGGAAGCCACATGGTGGGCATGGTGGGATAGAAGAGCAGGAGAGCCCGGAAGCTTCCAGATCAGCTCTGAGATGTCTTATCCTGGATTGTTTGTGGGTGTGTGTAACATGAAAGAGATATAAATCTCTATCTTGTTTAGGGACACATTGATCAGGTCTCTCTTACAGGAAGATAAATTTAATTCCTAAGCGTTATAGCCTCAGAGAAGAAACCAGGGCTGCTCTCATAGCACATGAGAGATTAGCTAAGAGGAGCCCATCTGGCAGGATCCAAATACATGCCTCTTACCCCATCCCCCCAATTAGAGAGCCATCTAATGCAGTGGTTGAAATATGTGCCAGGAATTGAACAGGAGTGGAACGAGGAAAAGGGCAGAAATGTGCTAGGAAGAGAAGAACCCTTCCAGGGTGCTTCTGGGGTAAGTGTTCCTCACCAGCTGAGGTAGACGGCCTTGTGTCCACTGAGGACCAGGAGCCCAACTTTTTTGTGGCTCCAGCACAGATAATATGACGGCGCTCATCCTGTAACAAAGGCCTGCTGTTCTGTATTCCGGATCCCTGCAGGTTGGGCAATAAACCTGCTTAATCGTGACCTGCACCATCTCTCCCTCCCACTGTCCTGTCACTAAAACTGAGGTCACATTCGGTGGAAATTAATCCCAAGCCATCCAGCCTGAGGCCCCGCTGAAGAATCCATGTGTTCTCATCACAGCAGCAACAGGCAAAGTCCATCTGTTACCAAGCCCGTGGGGGCTTTGGGTTGTCCACTCAGAAATTTGCTACAGGATTCTGCTGTCACCTTTAAAAGAACAGATTTTCCTTTGTCATTGTCTCCATTTGACCAGGGGGAGCAAGTGGTCAGAGGAAAGATTCGCCAATTCGAGAACTCTCGATTTCAGGCAGTCAGGATAGGGGTTTTCTCTCAAATTGTGGTTTTAGGGTTCCAATGGGCCAGATCCACTTTCTTCCCATTCATGTAAAAATGGCATGTCGGTGTCCTATCTAGACACCTGAAGCTCAGGTACTCACTGGTCAAGGTTACCTGAGGCCAGGTGAGGGCCTGACTGATTCTGTGGGATGGCAGAGACGCTGCGGAAGGTTTGGTTCTGAACTGAAGCAAAGAGGAGAAAATCCTCACAAATGCCTTTGGAAGAGGCCTGCACAGGGCGTTCACCTTGAGGAGAAAGTCACTGACTGAAAGTCACACGCTTGGCCCTGTCCTCTGGCGAGTGCTGCATGTCCAAGTTTTCCCTCAGATGGCTCCCTATCGAGACGATCTCTAGATTTCCTTCTAGTCGGCATATTGGCTACAAAGATAACAGGTATTTTCAGACAGCCCGGAGCAGGAAAGATAAGGGAGGAGAGCTGGGGGAAAACTTGATTGAATGACCAAGATAAATTTACTGTACCTCAGGAAATCGAAATGCAAAAATAAGGATCAGGAACATCTGAAATATTTAAAAAAGATAGAGAAGAACTGGCTATCTCAGGCCTTTCCCCTTCATCGCCTGAGCTGCTAAATATTGAAAAAGATAATAGGGTGGACAATGTCTCAGAATAGAAACTGGCCATTAAGGGAGGCAGAATGATAGGGTCTGGCTTAAAAATGGGATTATAATTAAGAAAAGAGGAGAGAGAAGAGAGATTTAAGTCTGATTCTTCTTCACCTCTGGTCTCACTTAGGTTCTGTCTCACAGAACTCTCCTGTGTTGTGGTTCCTGCTTCTGAGAACCTTTCTCTCAGGCTGCGTGAAGTGGGTAAGGGTGTCTGGTTTACAGGCATGAGGAGGGGACTGGCAAGAAGCAAGTCTTGACTGTGGTAACCCAGAGTCCCAGCAGTAACCGAGGAGCAAAGATGAGATCAGCATTCTCTCCTCTGTTCTGTTACAGTTTGCGGGGAGCCGTCTGCATGGCCAGAGGACCCCATGTTCCTATCCTCAGGCCTTGGTTTTGTCTCCAGGGTTGAGGTTGGGCTGCTGTGGTCCAGCCACAAAGAAAAGGAAAGAATATCAAGAATATCTGGGGGCCACGGGCGTGACTCAGTCTTGGACATGGCACCTTTCAGGGCAGCTGGGTGCTGGTGGGCAGCAGTGTCTGGACTCCTCCCTCTGGCAGAGTGTCATAGTGGACAGGTGGGGTACATTCTCTACAAGCAGCGTCTGGCAGCAGAAGCACTTGGCAAAGGTGTGGTAGCGACTGTATCCAGTTCCTTGCAAGTGACTGACCATCAGCTTGTGCTACAGGAGGCTGACTGTTCACGTAGAGTGAATGGGAAGCATCATTTTTGCAGAGTCCTCATCTTATCCCCCCTAACTGAGAATAAAGCCCAGGATGGAAGGAGTCAAGTTAAAACATCAGCCTCTAATATGGTGATTATGCCCCCTGGACTGGGCTTTTAGGAGGGGAGTCGAGGTCCAGGGAGCAGAGGCTGGCCTTGAAATTGCCAGCGAGGAGGATGCTCCAAGGTGGGTGGGTGCCACTCTCCAGGTCCCAGGCAGCGCAGAGCAGGGTGGTGTCAGGCAGGGACCCTGGAGCCCTCATGCTGAGGGTCAGGCTCTGGCCACCCTGTGGCGTTAGCTCAGTCCTCACAGTTTCTTCCCCCCAGTGCATCACTGCCACTATCAGTGTGTGCACTTTATGAGGAGCTGGACGCCAGGCATGCCAGATCTGACGGCTTCAGCAGCCTCCCTTCTGCATCACCTAAGCCCCCCCTCTATTTTGAAAGATAAAATCAGTGCACAAAATGCAGAGGGCTGGTTCAGCTTCTCTACTCTCTGCCTTCCTATCATCAGCTTGGCATTTCTTAGGCAATGAAACTATTTGTTGTCTTTTGAATCATGGCCTTGGAGACCCTGATCCTGACTCTCCTGGGGTCTCTGTGAAGACCCCATCTGACCACCGGCAAGTCCCAAGATCTCTTTCCTGTCCCCTAGGAGCAGGCTGAGAGAGTGTTTCTCAGGAATTTGCAAGCACGGCCACTTCAGTGCTGGAGGAAGCCAGCCGCTCCCATACACCTGGATCCTCCAGTTCCGGGCAGCCGGTATCGGTTCACGGCTTGTTTGTGCTGAAACCAGTAGTCTGATTTAGGGACAAGCCTTGATGATGCCTCCTTCCCAAGTCCCCAGAGTCAAGCTCATCTCCTTCCTGTCAGGACCCCTGGGCCTGTCGGGACTCTCACATCCATCTGCACACTTCAACATGAAGAGCACCACGCTCTTTCCTTCCTAAAAAATAAATGAGTCCGGTTTTCACTCTTTACGTAGATCACACAGGTTCAATGTGAAAAATGGAAAGTAAAGAATCTGCAGGGGTGGGGTGAGCTGGGCTGGACAGGCGCAGGCAGATGTGGTGGTCTCCCCGCCCTGCCCTGTGTGCTGACCCAGTGGGTTCAGGGGCCCTTTCTTCCTCTGTTTGGATACTTCCAGGTATCAGTGAAGAGTCCCATTTGTCCAGGTACTAAGATGTCAAGCCCAGACTCATTTCAAACTCTCCTGCACATTGTAACTTCTCCCCTCCACGAGTTTGGCCTGTGGCTACAAGGTGCGTTCGCCCTGCCTCTACTTTCTCCCTGGTTCTGCTTCCTCATTTGCTTCACTGTTGCTGCCCCCTCAGCTGGGAGGAGAGAACGATGAGGAGAAGGTTAAGAGGCTGGCGAGGTCCTGGATGATGGGGACATTTGTAATCTAGTGTCTCGACGCTGCGCTTCTCTCTTAGGGTCTTGGGAGATGCCTGTGGTCCTGGGCTGAGGTTATCTGCTTGCTTGGACAGGGCTTCCTCCTGTCAGTTACGTACAGCAACATACAGTGCCCACCATCCCCTCTCTAACACAGTCACCTTCACCAAGGAACACCTTCTTTTTGGGGTCCATTTTTTTTTTTTTGAGACTAGATCTCGCTATGTTGCCCAGGGTTGTCTCGAACCCACAAACTCAGGTGATCCCTAGCCTCAGCCTCCCAGGTAGCTGGGACTACAGGCGTGTGCTACCACGCCTAGCTATTTTTTTTGAGACTAGGTCTCGCTATGTTGCCTGGGGTAGTCTCGAGCCTGTGGACTCAAGTGATTCCTAGCTTCAGCCTCCTAAGTAGCTGGGATTACAGGTGCATGCGAACAACCTCGGCTTGGGGTCCATTCTATTCTGTGGGACAACTTTAAGTTGTCCAGGCCCCCACTGGATAAAGAGGGGCCCCCCCACTCTGGGCACCCTCTCGGTGTTAACTATTAGCCACCCTCATGGCATTGAGCCAGGCATGTTCAGTTGGCTCCCACTAGCCCCTGAGCCTTTTGCCAAGTGGTTTTACCTGCTCACTAGGAGCCTAGTAGAAAACCACTTAAGCTGGCTGGGTGCGGGTGTGTTTAGAAGCCGAATCCCACTTGGCCATTATGAGTTTTCCTGCCTAGAGGAACTCTGCTTGGCCCTCACTGGGAATATTGAACACATGATGGGCTGTCTGTTGATGACTGCTTATTTAGAAATCCAAAGCTTTTCCTTCATGTATTTTATGGATTTCAGATATTTTTATGGAATTGTCCCCCCAGCCCACTCCTGTGTTTTCATGTTTTTTCATGCTCTCTTCTGCATCCTGTAGACTGACAGCAGGCTGATGCGCCTATGCTTGTGATGTCTTGAGCCCTTCCTGCCTGTCTGATCGCTAGGTCTCTGTCTCCCTCTCTGTCTCTCTGTCTTCCTGTCTCTGTCTCACTCTGTCTCTCTGTCTCTCTCTCTCTCTCTCTCCTGTTTCTACTCATAGTGTTATTTCCTTTTCAACTTCTGTTCTGTGTCTTATAATCACACCCTATACTTTGCTCTTAAGTTCCCACTGCTTTTCCTCTTGGTGCATCATGGTCAGCTTGGTGACTGACCACACAGTCCAGGGACTGGGTCCTTTTTTTTTTTTGAACCGCAGGCTCACATTGCCTGGGGTACCACAGACTCAAGCAATCCCCAGCCTCAGCTTCCCAGGTAGCTGGGATTACAGACATGCACCACCACACCCAGCTATTTTTTCCGAACTAGGTCTTGCTTTGTTGCCCAGAGAGGGACTTGAACTGTGATCCCAGAGATTGGGTTTTTACCTATTTCTGGTTCCCCTTGCTTCTGGGCCATCTCTTTATTTCCTGTGGGCCAGCCGCTCATCAGTGCCCTTCCAGCCAATATTTTGGCAGGTAGGCAGTCTCACCCTCTTGTAGTGCCCTTACTTATAGGACATTTTCAATTTTGTGGAATCTGTTCTGTTTTTTCTTAGTAGAGGACATGTGGAAAAGAAGGGATGATGGCCCCTTTGGGCTCTTCTGTGATGCTGGCTTGCTGGGTCTTCGTACCCTTAGGCCCAGGATACTTTTGTGGTCCTTTTCCATCACCATCTCTTTGAAGTTATGTAACATCCTGATCCTTCATTCAGCAAAACCTCAGTTGATACAGAAACCTTGTAGAGTTGGCAGGGTAGGTAGAATTAGCTTTGAGTAAAAGATGGGAAAATCAGGACTCAGAGAAGCTGAATGATCTGTTTGGGTCACACCATCTTGACAATATCTGGTGAAAATCTCCAGTTTTCCAAAGCATGACCTTTCTCCCTAGATCTGGTCACCTAGGTCTGATGACCCTTGACCTGTCAACTTTGGAATCTAAAGGTTAGCATCTCCCTACCTGAATGTTAATGGTTTACTCAAGCACTTTGCTCTTTAATGATCCAACTCATCAAAAGGAAACAGTGAAAATTCACTACTAAAAGTTCTTTAAAAAAAAAAAAACAAGCAGACACTGTATTTTTTGGATTCTATTTTTATTGAAACTTGAACTTTAAAGTGCTCTTATTGAGCTTTCTCCCAACAAGTAATCAAACCCCAAATATTTACTAGCCACCCACTATGCAGGTAGAGAGTGAAGGATAGGAGTTATTGCTAACCTCAGGGAGTTTGAATCCAATTGGCAGGAGAATAACACAGAAGAAACAATTAGTCAGTAATGTCAATAGCTTTTGAATGTTGACCTTGATGGTGTCAGTGGGGAAAATGGCCCAGCACCTAGATGAACAAATATCAACCCTTCCTGTACTAGTTAGAGCTGGGCCAGAGTAAGCTCTCTAGAGGAAAGAACCAGTCCCTTATTATTGTTTATAGTCTTTGTGTCTTTGTGCTATCTGAACGAATAGATTGAAATCTCCTCAAGGAAGGAGATTATTTATTGTTGTATATCTTTCTTCCCACAGCTCCTATCTTAGCAATGTAGAATGCCTAAAGAATGTAGCCTTTGGAGCTAGGCCCTCTGGATTTAAATCCTGACTCCATTATGTGTTATGTGTTAATCCTATGCAACTTCCCAGGCTAGGCTTGATAATTCCTCATATCTCTGCTTTTGCTTTCTTGGAATATTGCCTGTAGGGTGCCCTCCATAAAGAAGCCTGGGTTGAAAGATCGCAGGCGAGAGAAAGTCCTGTCATCATCTAGCACCAACACCAGCTGTGTGAGGGACAGCATCTTGGATCTCCTGCTCCAGCAGAGCCTCCAGTGGAGTGAGGCTGCCTGAGAAAACCCAGACAAAACAGCTAGGCAACCAGTCCACCAGCACAGAATCATGAGAAGAAATAACATAGTTACTTCAACTCACTAAGCAAAAAACAGAAAATGAGAAACGATAAATCAGTGTAGGATGAAGTCTGTTTGCCCTGTTATACAGTTACAGAAGCAAGATAGTAGAATATTAAAAAGAACCAAAAAGTTACCCATAGGGCCATCCCATGAGAATGACAATGACATTGTTAATACTTAAGAGCCTTTTCTTTCAGACCGTTTCTTCTACACTTATTTTTCCAACATTTATATATAGTTGGATATATATATGTATGTATATATAAATGGAAAGAATTTAGCAGTAAGCATCACATATTCACCATAGCTTCTTTTAAAAGGGTCACACTGGGATTGATAGCACATGGCTTTTCTCATGAACTGCAGACTCTAATGCTAAGTCTTGCTAATTTCATCAAGGTCATTGTCTTTGCTGGTACCATTATCATCATCATCACCAAAAGCATCCTAAGACTCAGAAACAATGAGATTCTTTGTGGAATTAGGACAGCAGAGGCCCTCTGGATTGCATTTGCTTATTCCTTACTCTTGCATCTTAAAGAAAGGAACATTCTGGGCCCCAGCTATTTTGTAATATTTTCTTCTTAGAGGACAAAGTGGTAGGAGACCGCTTTCCTGTTAGTCCCCCAAGGTAGAAGTTACACCACATTTCTTCTCCACCCCTTTTTCCACATTAAAAGGGAAGAAATCAGCACTTGAACTCAATATGGCATCCATTTAAAAGCCATCCACTTTTTAAACTCATTGTTATAAAGTAAAAATGCCTCCTTTGTGGCATTGTCTTCTCAAAAATTTTAACTCACTCAAGTTTATTAGATCCCCTCTAAAATGCTGAACCTTAGGTAGCAACAAAACCCCTTGTTTCTAGAGTTAATATTTTCAACCCAGACAGACTTCTTTCTTTCTTTGTCTTTTTCACCCAAATTATCCAGAGGACAGAGTGGGGATGGGTTAAGAAAGAGAGATCAATCTAAAATGTTGAGGCTGATGGCTAATGGCCTTTAGATTGCAAAGATTGGGTAAACAGATTTAGCACACTGATTCAACATATTAATTGTTTGTTAACCTTTGCATAACCTTTAGGAAGCCTCTGAATGTGTGGATTTAAAACCCAGAGTACACTCGAGGTATTCCCGTGGCACAACCCACTTTTGCAAGGTGTTAAAACTCATTAATTTTCTGTTGAAGCTGGGCAGGAAAGGGGGGTTTGGGGGAACAAAGCATACCAAACAGAGAACTAATCAAGCAAATTAATGTATGCAGAAGGCTCTCTCCCAGGCTTGCAGAAATATCCATTTGTTACCTATATAAGCTATAATTACATAAAATGCAAGCGATCCTGAGATGGAGTGTGATTTAAGGGTTGAGAGAGCAAACATAATAACAATAGTGCGATACTAATAGCCCTCATCACTCTAATATTGTTGGCCCCTGGCTAACGCCCTCGTTTAGGGATCTCCAAGCATGTTAGCCACATTAATTAATCTTCTCGCTGTATGGCTGTGAGGGTTGCTTGGAACCATTAGCCTCTTTACCTTCAGGAGGAGGGGAGAACATCAGAGCCAGGAAGAAGTTGTATATTCCCACTCCCCATCTCACTGCCCTGTCCCCGTGCCCTGCCAAAGTCTAAGCTGGAAGAGATCTGCCAATCCAGTGGCAGGCCATGACTTGTTTCTAGGATGCTTGGATAAAAGGAATGACTCGCCAATGGTCTCCTAGTAACTGGGTCATTCATTCATTCAACAAACACTCTTCAGGTAAAGGAAAACCTTAAGAAGCCATCAGATCTATCTCATCATTGGTAGCCTAAGAGCTTTCTCTAAAGACTCTGCCTGCACTGTCCATCAAGTCTTGGAGAAACAGATTGCTGATTCTTCGGGTCCCCTGAGCTTCTCTGTATGGTATCTGAGACCATCTGCCTCTTTTCCAATCTAAATCCTACCAATTGCAATTTAGTCATAGTCTATCCTGCCTAGCTGACTTGAGGCTCTAAGTCTTTCTTGTCCCTCCCTGGGAAGAGAGTTGTATTAACACTTTATACTGACTCACATCAATGAGTTTCCCCAAAGTTAACTGCTCTATAATTAGCAGTCTGCAGGTTGTTCTTACTGAAGATGGACCTCTGGAGTCTACCCTATGTGGTCAGGGCTTACCAGTCTATGTGAGAGATCTTACCTGGTCAGAGCAGCTTCATCATTCTAGTTGGTCACTCGTCTTGATAATAATTTCATTTTTCAGAATGAGCCAGATTAGGATTTGGGTTACTTTCCCTGTGTAGATGGCAAGAGCAGGCTCTGTAGCCCCTTCCCTGGAGACGCATTCTCTTCCAGTCTCTCCCCCCCCTGCACTGGGTCTCTTCCTTCCACGCCCTCTACTCTCTTCCTTCTTTAATCAGTTACATGCAACCTGGCCCAGTCACTTCCTAGCTGTGTGACTTTGAGCCTATTTCTTTGCCTCTTTCTGTCTCAGTTTTGTCTCCAACAAAACAAAATATTCTAATGAGATGACTCTCAAGGCTGCTTCCAGGACCTTGTTGTACTCCCATGAAGGCCTGCTAGAGTGTCCTACCCCTGGAAATGACAGCCTGCCCTGTCTGGACATGGCAGCATGATGAGCTGGGGCTACTGGACTCTCGCATGGAGTCTTCAAAACAAGTAGTGACTTATATTGCCTTTGAGACCTGGGGTGGGTCACCCAGCCCAATGCAGTGTCCTGCACACCCCCCCCAATACAACAACTCTCCCCCTTTCCATCAGATGATACTTCCTTCTCCCCTTACTTGACCTCAACCTTTATAGCCTTGGATTTTAAGCTTCTCAGTAAGCAACCTTGGTCCTCCTAGGCCTCCCTCTGTAGTCTGGGTCCATCAGAGAAAGACCTTGACCAAGAGAATGACCTTGACCAACAGGATGACCTTGATCAATAGAAGGGACGAGAGAGATAAGTTTCCGAAGAGTTCGTCTCTATCTATTGGTTAGAAGACCAAGCAAACAAACAAATAGCAAGAACCAAGTTTAAAAACTAAAGAGAAAATGAAAAGATTGCCATCCTCTAAACTAAATGTAAATGTCTTCTCCAAGCCACGAATGGAGCATGAGGTGGAGTCGGGAAGCCAGCTTTGGGCTGTAGGACCTGGGGCAGGTCACTGGGCTCCTTGCTCCTGCTTCTCAACCAGAAGACTAACTGCAAAGGCTGCCTGCAGTTTCAAGGTCAAATGAGCTGAGGCAGGAACCAGGGACTGCCTGCCCACATGGCTACAAGGGAACGAACGGCTTGCTGCGTGCCAGCTACTTTGCAGAGGGCTTGACATGCACCATTTCCTCTTATGCCTTCAACCGCGGCCTGAGGTCAGCAGCAGACTTGGTGCAATTAGCCTCCAGATTTATTTAGCTGGGGGATCAAGCCCAGACAATACCGTTCCCTCAGTCACACTCAGCTCAGGGCAGGGCTCTGTCAGTTCCTAGGTTCCCTGACACAGAATCATGGTGAGGCGGTTGATGTTTTCCGCAAGGTTGGCTCAGGCTTGCATTGTTCCCTTCGGCTGGAGACGAACGAATAAAACGCTCGGGCTGTAGGTGGTGGCCGAGACAAAGGAAGAGCAGCAAGCACAGCGTGTCCTTCCCTGGCAAAGCTCATACACGCACAGAGATGGAGCCCCCGACTTAGGCAGAGGCTCATCGCTGGTGCTGAAGCTGAGCTTACCCTGCAAGCGGGTCAGGCTTTCCTTAGGGCTCCTGCCCCTGCCCTGGCTGGGCTCTAGCCTGCTTTGTGGCTTGCAGCAATTTGCTGGCTCATTTGTATCAGCTTCAAAAGCTTCTCCCCATTATCCCCAGTGTCTGCCTGGGTTGCCATGGCTCACCTTCCCCCAAATTTGGAGGTCTTTTCTTAACTTCCTGGTCCACCCCACTCACCCCCACTTCAACATACTGCACCCTGGGATCGGAGCCAGACGCATTCAAGAAGTGGAGCTGGCTGGGAGTCGGGACCCTCACTCTCTGGTATGGTAGCCACCAGCCACTGCCACAGAAGACTCACTGTGTGCTGGACTCCACGAGTGGGTTGGAACCTGAGAGACACACACAGATCTATGAAGTATGAAAAATGAGAATATAAATGGCCTCAATCTTTTAAAAAATGATTAACTTTTAAAATAGAGTTGAACAATAAAAATTAATGCATTTCACTATTAAAAATTTTGCTAGATGGCCGGGCATGGTGGCGTGTGCCTGTAAGCAGCTGCCTATGGAGTCATGGCTGGGACTAGGGATCACGGTTGGAGACCCGCCTGGGGCAATATAGCGAGACCCAGTCCTCAAAAAATAACTGGGTGTGGTGGCGCGTGCCTGTAATCCCAGCTACCTGGGAAGTTGAGGCTGGGGATTGCTTGAGTCTGTGGTACCCTGGGCAATGTGAACCTGTGGTTCCACGGGCAAAAATAGTGAGACCTAGTCTCAAAAAAAAAAAAAAAAGCAAATAAATAAAAATTTTACTAGAAAATAATAACAAATAAGATTGAGATGACAACATTGCATTGACTTCAAGTGCACAACATAGCAATTTGACCTATGTATCGACCACGAACTGACCGCCAGGATAAGACCGGCATCACCATGTGTCGTCACAGACTTTTTCTTTCGTGATGAGGCTACTCCCTAAGCAATTTTAAATACACAGACCATATTGTTAATCACAGCTGATGAATATTGATCATATGCTGAAATAATATTTTGGATATATTGGGCTAAATAAAGTCTGTGATTAAAACTGCTTCACATGTCTCCTTTTCCCTTTGTAATGCGGCCACTAGAGGATTTTAAATGAGATGTTTGGTTCTCATTGACTGTCTCTTGGACAGTGCTGGTTTGCAGACTCAGAATCATACTCTGCTGGGTCACTCCCTTGCTGCACATCTCTAGAACCTTCTCTGGGCTCAGAAGAAGAAACCCAAGATAGTGTTAGGCATGTTTCTCCCATCCACTGTGAGAGGTTACAATGTGAGGAGAGCCGGGATTTACCTGGCTTTCTTTTTTCTTTTTTTTTTTTAAAGACTAGGCCTCACTATGTTGCCCAAGGTTGTCTCTAACCATGGACTCAAATGATCTCTAGCTTCAGCCTCCCAAGTAGCTGGGATTACAGGTGTGCAACACCACACCCAGCTTCATACCTGGCTTTCTTAAGGATGAATCTTATTTCTTTCTATTTTTCACTCAACCCTTCAATATAGATTTAATTAGCACAGATATGACAGTGGATCCCTTTTGTCAGCTCAGTGGGTAGTAATGATGTTGGCTTTAGTAACATGATATCCTTTAGGCACAGCAACTCATATCAAATGAGAGCAAAACCCTAGGGCAGCCAAGGATCTCTGCTGCCCTAGAAGCCGTGCACAGGGGAAAAGAGAGAGGTGTCCTGAACTGTCACCTATTTTTAAAAAAGTATTATTATTATTATTATTATTATTATTATTATTATTATTATTATTTGAGACTAGATCTTGCTATTTTGCCCAGGGAACTGTAGGCTCATGTTGTCCGAGGTACCTCTGACTCAAGTGATCCCCAGTCTCAGCTTCCCAGGTAGTTGGGATTACAGGCTGCGCCACCACACCCAGCTATCTTTTTGGAACTAGGTCTTGCTATGTTGCCCCGATGGGTCTCGAACCCATGGACTCAAGCAATTCCTAGTACTAGCCTCACTCCATAGGCTGTGATTAAAGTCACGTGCCACCGTGCTTGGCCTTTAAGTATTACTTTTATTAGATGTTCTTGCCTCTTTTTTTTTTTTTTTTTGAGACTAGGTCTTGCTATGTTGCCCAGGGTAATCCTGATCCCATGGACTCAAGCGATCCCCAGCCTCAGTCTCCCAGGTAGCTGGGATTACAGGTTCCCACCACTGCACCCCACTGCTTTTTTGAGACCAGATCTCACTATGTTGTCTGGGGTAGTCTCGAACCTGCAAACTCAAGTGATTCCAGGTCTCTTGCCTCCCAGCACTTAGATGACAGGTGCGCACCACCTCGTCCAGCTTATCACCTACTTCATCACTGCTGAAGGCACTGGCCCCGAATCTGATATTGCTTTTGGGACCTGGGCTGCCAGTACCTACAGCTGTCACCCGAATCCAGTAGACAGGAAGGGTGCATGACACGGGACAACGAAATCAGGGGCTCCTTTTTGTCTTCAGTTTGAAGGTCTCCCCAGTTTCTTACAGACTTTGCTGGGGCAGGGTGGGAGGACTTCTGGGCTCCCCTTGCTCCCCTGCCCATCAGCACTTCTGAGAGCTGGGTGCAGTGGGGAGGCACCCCCACCCAGGGACCTGGGACAGGTGGGGCCCGAGACACCACAGCGACTGTTTATTGAGAGCTATGCACATGTAAGACTCGTTCCCCATGGGTCGCCTGGAGATCTCTCAAGAGCCCTGGCAGTTGCTACTATTCCTGCCCCAGCCCGGAGGAGACTGGAACCCTGGCCAAACAGAAAGTCACAAACAGAGAGGGGCATGCTGGTCTCAACAGCCTCCAAAGCATGTTTACCAAAGCTGATGTGTGTACATTTTAATTTCCACCACTCTCTCCCCTGTATATTTTAATTTTTAAGTTATGTGAGCAACACGCAGATATTTGCATTAAATATTTGCATGAAATGAAAAGCGGAACTCTTGAAGAGCTCCTTAACAACTCCATCATTCCTTTGGCCTAAAGCTCCAAAGGTGATAGTTCGGTGGTGTGTTGGTTACATATATTTGCTCCCATGCCCATAAATAAACAGATGTTATCACGTGGATGTGCTGCCTTGACATGTTTTCTCCCTTGACAGCATGTCTTAGAGGTAAGTGCACATCATGCTTCCGGTCACTGCAGACTGTCCTGTGGTTTGGATGTGCCATCGATTTTACTGGAGGCTGACATTCAGGGCTGTTCCTCTCTCATGACAAAGCCTGATGCTATGAATGCCCTTATATGCACCAAGTCCTGTGCACTGTCATGCAGCTGCAGGGTGGCTCCAGGGGCCACTGGGTCCAAGGGTGTGGATGTTAACCTTTGGATTGATGTTGAGATGTTATTTCTTTTTCTTTTTTTTTTTTGAGACTAGGTCTCGCTATTTTTGCCCGTGGAACCGCAGGCTCCCGTTGCCTGGGGTACCACAGACTCAAGCAATCCCCAGCCTCAGCTTCCCAGGTAGCTGGGATTACAGGTGCGCACCACCATGCCCAGCTATTTTTTTTGGGGGGGGACAACTAAGTCTCACTGTGTTGCCCCGAGCGGGACTCGAACTGCGATCCCCAGCCCCAGTTGCTTCATAGGCTGAAGCTTACAGGCACAAGTCACCGTGTCCAGCTGCCATGTTATTTTTGAGAAGCCTTTCTTTTGCTCCCTACATGTGACAGTGACTGTTTCCCTACATCTTCACCGAAACTGTGCATTTCTCAGCTTCATCTCTTCCTCCCTGACAGGTTCTGGTGCTGTTCATTAACCCTGCCACCCGTTTTGCCTGCCTAGACTCCTTCAACTGTCCCACTGCAGATTTCTGTCACCAGTTAGGGTGAGCAGGCCACTGTCCTGGAGTGGACTCAGGCCCCTGGGGGTGATCCATTCCCCCCCCCCCACAATGAAATCTGGAGATAGCCCCAGCATCCACTGTTGAATATTTATTGGGGCCTGCTGTGTGCTGGGCCTGCATAGCAACCACGAGCTTTGGGAAGAAAACATGCCGTGATTTGAAAGGCAGAGATTACTTAATAAAAAGTGACAGCCTCATCAGAGGCCACAGAGGTGCCACCGGTTCCCCGGGCGTCAGCATGTTCCCGGTGAAGCAGGTGGGGGTGTGTCCCCCTCTGAGAAGCCACATTAATCCAGCAGCTGGTCTCCTACAGGATGTCTCTGCAGGCGAGGGAGCGCATCACTTTTCTGTCTACGAGCAATTAAATTGCACCAGGAAGCTCCGTATCTTTCTATGGTTCCCTAATGAGTAGGGGGGAGGGGTGGCCACGAAGAGCCCACATCCGTGGTTAATCAGCAAAATGATCACCTTTCTTCAGGGGCCAAACGTCCAGCGCTTTTCCAATTCCTTTCCTCTCGCCAAGGCCAGGAAACAACTGGCTTTGTCCCTGGCACCTCTGGAATTAAATGTCATTTGCAAAACCCACAATTGCTGGAAGAGACAGCCGTTTCTTTTTGTCTTTCTCAGACTCTGGTACCTTTAACCCGACCCATTCCCATTCTGGCTCCCCCACCCCTCCCATCCCAGAGCCTGTCAGATTACATTTTTTATTGCATCGAGACAAAAAGCCATCTGGAGCTCCTGTTCTCCACTGTCAGTGGGCTGCCGTTCTCAGGGTCTCCTGCCAGGCCCCCATTAAGAGTCACCCCCCTCCACCAGCCCTCTCTCTCTTTATTTTTCGACCCCTGCTTCCACTGCCTCCTGAGCTCTGGTGCTTTGTCCCTGGACTCCCCTCACCCTGAGGCTGGGATACCTTGTTGGTGGAACAATGCAGCTGTCAACTTGGATTAAGCGCGCTGGGGAGAGTGCCACAATTTCAGGAGGCTGAGGGCTTACAGAGCTCTCTTGGTTCTATGAGCCTGGAGTTTCTCTGTGGTCCCTAATATACTCAGTCTAGGCCCCAGCTATCTCTCTTTTCCTGCCGTTTGGCCTCCACACCTAAAGGACTCATAAGGCAAGAGGTTTAGTAACCACATAGAACTCAAGGACAGGACTGCAGAGGGAGGTGACCTCTTCTTTTCTTGGTTCTTACCTTTTTTGGGGGCCAGATCTGTGCATTACTGCAGGGGACTGGTGGTGAGAAGCCACTGCTCCCTCCCCAGGTGGGGCAAAGCATCATATTTAGCTCATAGTGTGTGCTCAATAAATATTGGTTTTCATGACTAGGTTCTAGACCCTTTTCTCTTTTTTTTTTTTTTGAAACTAGGACTTGCTATTTTTGCCTGTGGAACCACAGGCTCACGTTGCTCAGGGTACCATGGACTCAAGCAATTCCCAGTCTCAGCTTCCTAGGTAGCTAGGATTACAGGCGTGCACCACCTCGCCCAGCTACTTTTTGGGGGACTAGGTCTCACTACATGCCCTTGGCGGGACTTGAACCATGATCCCTAGCCCCGCCTGCAGCTTCCTAGGCTGCCACTTACAAGCATGCACCACCATGCCCAGCCTAGACCCTTCTCTTGATTCCTACTTAGTGGTGCTACTTTCGTCTCTGTGCTCCTGAGGTAAATGGTTACCCTTGGGAACTTTCCTCAGAGATCCCACTGAGCTGCCTGGTATGTACTCCCAGAAAGTTCTCCAAAGCCCAGAATCCTTGCCCTAAATGGGGGGTTAGGGGGCCACCTCCCACTACTTCCTCCCTGTACAGGTGGTAGGAAAAACAAAACCAAAAGAGTCTCCTTAAACTGCTGGGCTCCAACTTCAGATTCCAGAAAGTTCCATGGAGAGTAAATGCTCAAACAAGTCAACAATTGGCCTTTAGAAGCATGAAAGGGGCACAGAGCAGGAATGCATTCATTCTTCCTTCCATTCCTCGGATGTTGCCCTGATGTTGATTCTGTGCTCACCCATCTGAGCACCTCTGAGTCACCCCATCCAGAACGGTTCATGGATGACACGGTCTCACTCCCTGGAGGCTGTGGTTCTGGTTCTCCCTTCTTCTCCAGGGAGCAGTGAGGTGGAAGGATGCTCTCTGCTCCTGAGCACATACATTTTCTGTTTAATTCTCACAAAGTCCTATGAAATAGGTTATACTACCCTAATTTCACACAAGAATAACTGGAGACGCAGAAAATTTAAGAAACCAGTTCAAGGCCGTTGAGCCAAGTCAAGGTTCAAGATCTGCCCCCAAATCTACCTGGCCTCAAACCTGGGCTGCCCTCTCCCACCAGCTGTCTTTAGTTGATCACCTAATAAAGGCAGACATGACACCCATCACATTTTGTCAACAGTTAACACGCTCAAGTGTTCAATTTTCACAAATGGTCGACTGGCTTGACCATACTGTACAGCATCTTTTTTCCAGACCCTGAAATTACCCTGATGCTCATCCTCTCACTAATGACCATGGAGCGCCTTGGGGAACAATCCTTTTTAGAAATGAAGCAGGTTGCTAACTTGCGGTGGACAAATATGGCTCTGAATTGTCCCATAGATCTCTCTTTAATGAGCTGAGGAGTGGGATGTTATATGGTGTTGGCTATGCTGACATTGATGAACAATTTAGGAATCTGAAAGGTTGCAGGACTTTGTTTATAAGGCCATTTATGGTAGTGTTATCTTACTTCTAGTGAGCTCACAATAGAAAAGCAAAATGGTGGACAGAAGCCAGTGGAAATGGCAAGAATGAATGGTGTCTAAAAAAGTAGAAGTTTTTACATGTGCCACCTTAGACAATCATACTAGAATGTTTTAAGGTTCCTTGCAGACTTAGCATCCTGTAATGTTCAATCTCAATAGCAGCCACCTTTAAGGATGAAATAAAATATGATTATGAGTTATAACAACAACAATGGCAGCCATTGCTGTCACCACCACCACAGCCGTGACAATATACTGAGCATTTGTCATCCTGCAGACTCTAGTCTATGTCACTTTTAATCCCTACAACAATATCCTGATTGATAGATAGTGTTCCTCATATTAAAATGAGGAAACTGAAAGCCGGGCATGGTGGCGCATGCCTGTAAGCTTAGCCTATGAAGCAGCTGGGGCTAGAGATTGTGGTTCCAGGCCTACTTGGGGCAACACAGTGAGACCTCATTCCAAAAAATAGCTGGGCGTGGTGGTGCATGCCTGTAATCCCAGCTACCTGGGAAGCTGAGGCTGGGGATTGCTTGAGTCTGTGGTACCCCGGGCAGTGTGAGCCTGTGGTTCCATGGGTAAAAATAGCAAGATCTAGTCTCAAAAAAAAAAAAAAAAAAAGACAAAACTGAAACTCAGAGAAGTTGAGCAACTTGCCTGAGGACATACAGCTTCTAAGTAGCAGAACTGGGATTGACCAGGTTGCTTGGCCCCTGAGCCCCAGTGTTTTGTTGTGGTCAAGTGAATAAGACAACTACTCAGAGCTCATAGCCACTGTCATAACTGGGGGACCAGGGAATAGTCCTCCTTGGCTTCCTGTCCCAGATCTCCAGAGCCCTCTCACAGTCAGTCAGTTGTTGGCAAAGGGGCAACTTCTGACTTCCCAGAGAGGTTGTAGGATCTAGTTTCTCCTCTTAGTTGTGATCACTGGTATTGTCCATGAATGAACGTACCTGCTTACTGGTTACACGTGTGTTCCTACATCAAGGTCTGGAGCAGAGAGCACTGGGCTGGGTGTCTGAAGAACCAGGCTCCCAAACAGACTCTGCCTTAGACCAGCTGTGTGAACTCAGCAATCCCCAGTCCCTCTCAGCCTCGAGGTTCTTTCGCACTGGGGCAGGTAGATCCGATCAGTGTCATGAACCCCAGGCTCAGGAGCCAAACTGGACCCACCTACAGGTTCTGTTAAGTATGCAGGGTGCTTGTATTTGCATAAATTGCCAACACTTTGAATGGGATAGTCACATAAAAACCCAGGTCTCCAGAATCTCACAGTGGATTTTTTTTTTTTTTTTTTGAGACTAGGTCTCACTCTTTTTGCCCATGGAACCGCAGGCTCTCCTTGCCTGGAGTGCCACAGACTCAAACAATCCCCAGCCTTAGCTTTCCAGGTAGCTGGGATTACAAGCGCGCGTCACCACGCCCAGCTATTTTTTTGGAACTAGGTCTCGCTATGGGCCCCAGGCGGGACTCGAACTGTGATCCCTAGCCCCGGCCACTTCATAGGCTGAAGCTTACAGGTACGAGCCACCGTGCCCGGCCTCACAGTGGATTTAAACTTCCTTCCCAAGAGGGAACTGTGAGCAGGGATCTGGCTGTGCAGCCCTTTGGGCTGGCCAAGTGTTCTCTTGCAGCACCTGACGTCTCTCTGGGGAGATTCCACTTGGCCCACTTACTCTCCTGGTTCTTGTAACTTCTTGGTTCCTCAAGACATCTGGCTATGTGGCTTTGGAATCCACATTATCAAGGCCCTGGCTCCCCCCTGCCTCTCAATAAGACTTTTCCCATGCTCACCCCATCTCTACACTTCAGAAGGTCTGGAGAGCACCCCCTTCCTGTTTGAACCCCTAGAGGGGCCATTGCAGGAGGCCTCAGTGTTTTCTGAGTGACTGAATCCAGTCACAGAACTGGGAGATGTGAGTGGGCAGCTGAGAACAGGGTGCTGGGAACCCCCAGTTGCTGGTCTTTGGGCTGCTGCTGCTGAAGCAGGAGGTGGAAAGTCAGCGGAAAGCTTGTCAGACGGTCCCTTTCTCTCTTTTTCAGTGGCAGGTGTCAGCTTGGTTCCCCGGTGGACAAGGGCTGGAGGCTGGGTGGGCATGAGTGCCAGCGTGGCTCTTCAGAACCCCCCGGACACATCTCTGCCTATTCTTTTTACAAAGACCCTGCTTTTCAGAGATTAATTGTTATCAAACGCAACTTATTTTCTAATCCTTTCAGGCTCTGTTTAAAACCTTCTGGTTTATTTTACCTTCTTTTGATAAAGTCGGTGAGGTTCTTTTTTATTTTATTTATTTATTTTTTATGGCTTTGCCAATGATTGTCCAGTTTGACAAATTGGATTCCTAAAGCTGATTCTTTGAAGAATAGGATGCAGTGTGACAAGACAAGAAAAAGCTCATTCTCAAATCGGGAGAATAAATAAAAAATAAAAGCAACCCTATTCTCTGGCTTCCCTGTGACTCAAAGGGTGTCTGAGTTGTCACTGATAATCTAATCTCTCTATGATAGGTGAGGAGCAGGACAATGGAGGCCCAGCCAGGCTGCGGGAGTGATAGGCCTCTGATTAATAGGACTGTCCAATAAGCCCCCAGCCCCCAGGAAGATGATTAATGACATTTGATGTGAACTCTGACCTCCCCCCCACCTCTCCCCCCAAAGAACAGAGGAAGAAAAGAGAGCTGCCTGGATGGAATGGTGCACTCAGCAGGAGCTGATTGATTCCTGAAGGCTTTGTTACTGGGAGCATGTGTGCAGGGGAGGGGCCAGGTCATGGCCCTTCACTGCCTGTTCATGGACTTTGGTAGGTTTCCTGGCCTAGGAGCTCACATTCTAACCTTTTCTTTGCCCCAAAACATCAGATCTCAAAAACAGACTCCTGTGGAGCCTTGGCCAACCTCTGCTGACCGGTCCTCCCCAACCAGGTCCCACCCCCACCCAAGTGTCTAGAGTCAAACCCTGGCTTTGGGAGCAAAGTTTAAGTCACCCTGAGGCATTCTGTTGCAGCCCTTGCCTGGGCCTAGGGTGGCTTGGAGTTACCTGTCTTGGGGCAACCTGACAGGGAGCAACTGTGACACTTCAACATGGAAACCAGAAGGCAAGGGGGAGCTTCATGAGGTGGGCATCTACCTGGCTGCCAGTGGACTTTCAAGGGTACGAGAAGAGACAAGCTGCTTGGCAATGATGGCTGGGCTGCAAACACAACCTCAAGCTTGCCAGTCACTGGGTCTTTGCTCAGCTCTCTTGCATCCAGACTCTCTCCCCTTAGTAGGGTAGCCATACGGTAGCCTTGGATGTTCTCTCTGGTTATTGACTTTTTCTGGCTTCATTGCTCATCTCAGCCACCATGCCCTTGTGGTTACCTCCTCTCATGTAGCACCTGTGTCACCGACCTACTTAGAGGGACCATTTGGCCTCACTTGTGATAATGGCCAAATGACTGCAGTCAAGAGGGTCAATCGTGAGACCAACCAAGGGAGTGTCAGACCCGTGACGAGCTGGGAGATAGACGGAAGTGTGTCAGCCTGCAGTTGTGTAACTGGAGCCTGAAGAAAACCAGTAGACCTGGCTCCTCCTGGGGAGCACCCCTAGTTGTTGGAAACCTGAGAACTGGGAGGGGGATTGGGAGGTTCTGGAGAAATGGAACCCGTAAAGACCAATAAAACAGGAGCCAGAGACATCTAGGCCCTCCTGACTAGAGAAAGTCAAGGTGGGTTTCGGCACAACACTTACTTCTGATGACATGCTTCCAAACCAAAGGATGCCACCCACATGCTGAATTCGGTTTTTGGAACTTCAGTGAAGAACGGGGTTCTCTGTCACCCAGGGTGGTTGGCCAGTAGTAGCCAACTCTGGCTCAGACCACACAGCAGAAGTGGTGCAAGTCTTTAAATATTTATGGTATCTTGCCCTTATTTGATAAATATGAGTGGAAGATGGACAAACTGAAGCTACTGCTATGGACCTTCTACACCTAAATTCAACCCAGAGACAAACCGTGCAGGCAGACCTGGGCTTGCGGGGCCTCGGCCTTCATGGAACAGTGTGCATAAGTCCCTGGGCCAGTGCAGAGTGACCATCCTATTCATGACCCTGACTGTAGTGCAGGCATCAGGCCAGTCTGGGTAGGTCCTTTGTAGGTCCTCGCAGTTACACAGACACGTCAGGTAGAGCCAGGGGAGGGCTGGGGAATGTGGGGCAGGTGAGCCCCCCAGGCCTCCAGGAATCTTGATGCTCTTTCCCTGGCCTCTTTTCCTCTTGAGCATGTTCTCTCACCCCACGGTGATGCTGGGCTTTTAGCCTTTCCTCCCAGGCCCAGGTGCACCCATTCACACCTGTGCACACCCACAGGCCCAGGCATGTACAATCGCAGGGAGGCTCAAAACCACAGGAGCTGGTCATAGAGCCTAATGCAGGAAAAAGTCTGACCAGCTCGTTCACCCTGAACTTAGTCACTTGATAAATACGTGACAAATACATAAAGGACTGAATGGGTGAGTAAATGACTGGGAGGCTGCACTTTTGAATAAAAGATAAACTGGCCACTAGACCCCAGTTCAACCTTGTGAGCAGCCAGTACCTGGAGACTGAACGCTCTTTGTCCACCTGTGAGGGGCCAGGGAGCTGGGTGGGGCTGGGTGGGGCTGGGTGGGGCTGGGAGGGAGTGAGTCCAGTGCTTGCCCAGGACACTGGGTAATTGTCCTGCTCCTCCTGGGTCAGGCTGGCCAGGCCTCTCAGGGAAGTGGCGTGCCCCACTGCTTGGCGCCGGGTAACTTTCCGATAGTTTGAGCTCATTACTCATCGTTAGGAGTCCTGGTGTCTGGAGTTTTCCAGGTGATCAAAGCCTCTCTGTCTGGAGCAGCCAGGCAGGCCCTGGTGTCTGTCACCAGTAATCCCCTGGCCTTGCCAGGCAGACAGTTAAGTAACCCAGGAAGAAGGGGATTTGGCTTTTAAGCTCACATAATTCAGCTTGACACCCCAACAAGCAGGCTGGGGGGGGGGCTCTGACTCTGCTCTGAGGAAATTGTCCCTGTTGGGGGTGGGAGGGATGGAGGGAGGAACTTGTCTGAACATGGGGTTACTTTAAAACCAGCGGGGCCCCTTCCTGCCTGGCTTTCCTGGGGAGCCAGGAGCTGGGAGGGGGCTCGCCTTGCATTGGGCACCCATCACCCCTTCTACAATGCTGTTTACTCTTTCCAGAGACCAGCTTCCAAACAGCACTTCTGTCCCTTGCGCCTCCAGAACAGAGGCTCCTGTTGGGATTTCTAAAGAGCATACAGCACCTACCACTTCCTCTCAGCACAGACGGCAGTCTGAATGACACTCGGGGAGCTCACTAGTTTGGGGGGTGGAAATGGCTTGGCTGAAGAGTTGACACAAATGTCGAGGTGCCCGCTTCACAGTGGGCTGTGTAAGCAAGTGAGTGTGGAGAGTGTGGAAGGGGCATTCTAATGCCCTGGCTACCTTGGCAGCTGGGCTGATGCGGGGCCCTTCCTGACATGTGTGCCTTGGGTCACCGTGCTGCCAGTGGACTCTGTGTGGCTCTGGCTGTTGCCAGGTTCTGCCCCAGCCAAGTCATGTGCCCAATGGGGTGGGCGGTGGTGCAAGTCAGTGGTCACCACACCCCAGCCTGCTTCGAGGGCCCTCCTGGCGCAGCCCTAGGCCTTCGGGCGGGAGAGGGGCCAGCTCCCCCCCGCTGGGCTGGCCTGTGCTTCTCTGTCCAAGCACCGCTTCGGGGCATCTCCCATCCACTCCCACCAGGATGTTTTACATATTTTAATTAAAGTGCCACCCTGGGCTGGCAGGGCCTCTGATAGATGGCTCTAATCCGAGTCGCAGGGTTGCAGTCGTGTGAAACATGGCATCCGACGATGAGTTCCTGCTCTAGGAAAACGCTTTGGCTCCCATCCCTGGAGGCAGGCACACCCGGTTTCAGAAGGGAAAGGTGGGCCTGGCAGGTGGTGGGACAGGTGGCAGGCGCAGCCAGGGGTGGCCCAGGTGGGCTTCAGGGGTGGGAGAAGACTTCAGGTAGGAGGACGTCCGTGGACAGCTTCCGAGGACCAGCTGGCCAGTGGGCTGTGGATGAGCCCGATTCTTGCAGACACACAGCCCGGTGGACACTCCTTATCAGTGTCAAATTATGACAAATGGCAGCGGGGGAAAGTTGCTGGGTGGCAGCTGCCGCATCGCAGAGGGAAGCAGGTATTTTTAGCACGGTGCCTTGGGGCTCTGGCTCCGGGTTAATTAATCATGGTGAGCAGCACCGATTTCCGCTCTTGACTCTGGTCACCACCCCATCCCACCCTTGTCCCCATTCCCCAGACTGGAATGCCAGCCGCCGATGTAGAAGTCACCCACAGTTAGAGTAGCCCCGAAAAGCCATGTGCACTGCAGCACCCCCCGCCCCACCCCATGCCCAGGCCTTACTCTCCCTCCTTTCCTTATCCTTTTCCTCCAATCACCCCAATTTTATCCTTTTCCTCCAATCACCCCAACATTTTAATTCAAGTCCACTCCTGCCTCCTGCCTCAGAATCCTTCCACTCGCTGGTCCCTTCTGAACATTACTACCCCGTCTTTTCCTTCTGGTCTCACCCCCATGTCCTCCAGATGCCTCCAGTCACCCCACCATGCTGTATCCATCACTTTGGCCTATTTCCTTCCCAGCGCTTAACACCAGCTAAAGTCACCAAGGTTTTTGAGGGCTCCACTACCACTGAAATGCCAGGTCTCGAGAACAGGGATCTCCTCTACCTTGTCTACTACCCTAATTTCCACTGCCCAGCTCCATGTGCACAGGCTAGACACTCAGTGACTGGCATGGAATGCACGGATGGTGTAGAACGCTGCCAGGGAGCTGGCTGGGGAGGCAAGTGTGGACGGATGGGTGGGAGGTTGGAGAGAAGACCCTCTGTGGGCTTGGATTTTAGGTCAATGTGCTAAGATTGCAGTTGTTAGTAGGGACACACCAGAGAGGACGCGGACTGGGTAGCAGTATCCTCCCTCACCCAGTCCTGCAGTCACATGGGAGGCTCAGACCCAGGGGATCCTGACAAGAGTGTGATAGATGTAGCGCAGCCATCTCTGCTCTAGAAATGTCCAAGGATGTGCTCTTCAGTGTCTGTGAAGTATCACGCTGAGCTTTCATCCCCATAAGGGGTAAGGGAGGGGGACAGAGCCATTTTAAGAAATTTCTTGACCAACCCTGGCAGGAGGCAAGACCCCCAAAGCCCAAAGCTGACACCAGAGCCATAAGGAAAAGCAGCAAAGCAATAGAGATGGGATTGGATTGGAGAGGATGGCCTGCAGCAAGAAAACATGGACAGATCACAAAGGAATATAACCTGGCCACCCAACGCAAACTTAAGACTGAAAATCTAACAGCAAGGTTCGCCTGGACCCAACAACGCAGTCCCTCACCCAGAGAAAAGACACTAACATAGAAAAGAGACTAATGGACTCAGCACAGCTAATAAATAACAAAGAGTGGGGTGTGAGAGAATGGAGGGAGCACCGGAGGGAGGAGGAAGGGGGGAAAATATATAACAGAGAGGTTGTAACCCAAAGAACAAAATAAAATTGTTTATATTAAAAAAAAAATTAAAGGGTCTCCAAGAATATGGTTTCTCACTCTGACTGGAAGCTGACACTGGTCATTTACTTGGGGGGTGGTGGGATAGGCATGGGCTTTCCCCTTTCCCTTCACATACAAATCTTCTTTGTGGGAAATGTGGTTGGTTACCCATTTGTCCCTTTCCTGCTAGGCAACAGAGCCCCAACTGGGTCATGTATTGAGAGGCCTGGGTTTTGGGGAGGTCTGACCCAGTCCTAGGAGGGGAGCTGCGATTAGTCTGAGCCAGCTATGGGAAATCCACCCCCTATCCAAGCTGGTGTTTCGGTTAGAAATGGGACCCTAAGTGTTAATTCTAACTAGTGGGAGCTGAGGAGTTTTCCAAACTCTTATTTTAGAGGTATGTGAAGTTGTGTGTTGGAATCACGCCCATTTTCCTGATCCTAAAAAGGGTCAAAGTTTATTTCACAAGCAGAGGTAGACCATGGAGGGGTGGGGAGGGGGCAAGGGCCAGGGAGGGGCGCTGACCCATCCGTTTTCATTCACAAGAGCCAGCAGGGCTATCATGAGCATGCCTGTCCCAGGGTGCCTGCCCAAAACACACCATCTCTGAAAAATTAAAAATCTGCATTAGCTTTTGTGCCTTTTCTTTCATAAAACTTCCACCAGTCTCTGTGAGAGCTAGAGATGGGGAGGGGAGGATGAAGGGAGGGAGTAGAGAGAAAAGAAAAAGAGGGGAAACATAATAGAACCCAGAAGACAGAAAAACATTCTTCCTTGTGCTGATCCAAGAAATATTGCAACCCCACTGTGTGCCTGACCAGCATACCCCCGAGTTATTGCACCGAAGACCTCTTGCTATTTAGTCTCCCCATCTCTATCAGGATCTTCGGTGGGGGAATGAAGAGGCTGCCATTTCTGCTCAGACCAATAGGTGTCATCATGTCAGAAGGAAAGCTCAAGCTCGGGGAGCCAAGGATTTTAGTCACAAAAATAAATTCTATTTCATCTAGTTATCAAGTACGCTATTTGTAGGTTATCAGGCAGGACACTTGAGGGTGCACAGGATGGCAAATGCATAGTCCCTGTCTGCATGGGATTTACTGTGCCACTGGGGGTCTCAAGGATAAGATCCTAGGCCACAAAAAGAGGGAGAAGGTGTTAAATGTCTTGGGAGAGATTTAAAGGGACTATGTGGATCTTAGAACATCAGAAACCTCAGAGAAAACAACTCCACCTTCTTTCCCTAGAGCAGCGTGAATAAGATCAGAGAGAGGAGGTGAGTGATGTGAGGTCACACAGCAATTCTTTTTTTTTTTTTTTTTTGAGACTAGGTCTCGCTACTTTCGTCTGTGGAACCGCAGGCTCTCGTTGCCCGGGGTACCACAGACTCAAGCAATCCCCAGCCTCAGCTTCCCAGGTAGCTGAGATTACAGGCATGTGCCACCACGCCCAGCTATTTTTTTGGAACTAGGTTTCGCTATGGGCCCCAGGTGGGACTCGAACCGGGATCCCTAGTCCCGGCCGTTTCATAGGCTGAAGCTTACAGGCACAAGCCACCGTGCCCGGCCATACAGCAATTCTTGACTCCAGAGTTCCTGCCTCCTAGAACAGTGCTCATTCCACCAAACATTGTCTCAACAATTAGAATTGCTGTGCCCATTTTGAGATTTAAATTCCACCTTAGGTTAGCTATGACTCTCCCTGAAAAATGCTCTCTCTGAGCTGACTACAAGGTATTTTGAATAAGTCAATCTGTATCTCATAGACAGCGGCTATCCATGATGTGGGGGTATTTACACCACGGAAATCGGTAAGAGGTATAAACCAGAGTGTTTTTTTTTTGTTTGTTTTTGTTTTTTACTTCACAGAGCCTGCATACCACTGGCTTAATATCCCTACTTTAGAGATGGGTAAGGTAATGTGACAAAGAGAGGCAGTTTATCTGTAAGTGGGGGGCTGAGATGCTGCCTTAGGGCTCTGGTTTTTTTGTTGTTGTTTTTTTTTTTTTTTTGAGCCTAGGTCACAGGCTCTTGTTGCCTGGGGTACCACAGACTCAAGCAATCCCCAGCCTCAGCTTCCCAGGTAGCTGGGATTACAGGAATGCACCACCACACCCAGCTATTTTTTTGGAACTAGGTCTTGCTACGGGCCCCAGGCGAGACTTGAACCGCGATCCCTAGTCCTGGCCGCTTCATAGAACCGCGATCCCTAGTCCCGGCCGCTTCATAGGCTGAAGCTTACAGGCACGATTCACCGTGCCCGGCCCAGCCTTAGGTCTCTGGATGCTAGAGCGCACCTTGATGGTAGAGCAGCAAGACTCAAGCCACTTGGATATAGAGGGCTTGAGATTGATAGCAGGAGTCTCGTGTGGGTATGGCCATAGCCCCAAGGAACAGAGACTTGTCATTCATCTGATAGCAACATTGGAACAGGAGGCAGCTTAGGTGAAACATTGTTCACCTTTGGTTTTTGTTTGTTTATTTATTTTTACTCTTTAAATCAAAACCTCGGTAAATAGTTATTGGGATACCTCCCCTCCTCTGAAGACCCCTCTCTCTTTGTTGTTTGTTAGTCTGTGTTAAATCCATTCTTTCCTGTGGTAGTATCCTTTCGTTGGGTGAGGGACTGTTTCCTTGGGACTCTGTAAATTGTGTTGGTGGGTTTTTACTCTTGGCCGCGTGTTGGGCAGTCAGTCTGTGCTTATTTGTGGTCTGTCAATGTTTTCTCATTGCTGGTTGTCTTTTCCACTCCATTCTCTGTGTTGTTTTGCTGCTTCTTCACCTTATAGTTCTGGCATCTGGTTTAGGGGGCCTCAGCCCTAACCATTGTTGGTGAAGAAAGTTCCTCTGTGGGTACAGGCATCTGTGAATGGCCGTTGTAGATCATCTCCTCTGCCTCAGTTTGCAGCTTTGCTGTGAGGCCGATGCCCTGACTCTGTGGCCTTCCTCTCTGTGGAATGGGGAGGGGTGCCTTGCTTGCTTAGATGGTGTCTCAGAAATGAGATTTGGGCTCCTCCAGTCCTGGGGAGCGTGTAGGTGTGAATCCGTGACATCTTGTCTCCGTGGTTGTTTATCCAGTCCCGCATGCACTGGATGTCTTGATAATCCATCTCTTGTGTCCTGCTCAGATGTGTGGGCTGGACGTTAACCTGGTCCCTCACCCATTTTGTAATGGTGTTCGTATTATTTGAGCTCTTCTTTCTCCTAAGGACTAGCTGGAGTGAGAGTGAAATGGAAGGGGCATCTTACACCTCCCTGTTGTTCACCTTTGGATGGATTGAATTTGAGGCACATGGTTGGGAAAGCATTTAGATTTGGAAACCAGCAGAGAAGTCCGGGCAAGAGACTGAGGTCTGCAAGATGGAGCTTCATTCTTAACTAACAGCAACTGAGTTAGAAACACTTTTGTTATGGTGACTAGGTGAAAAGTACAATATCCACCTGTTGTTTATTCTCATCTTGGCTGACTGTCAGGCCTGATCCTTGAAGGCAAGAAGGGGGGGGGGCAGTCTTGCCTACTCCCCGGTGCACAGTGAAGGCTCACTAAGAACTTACTGAGTTAGAGAATGAAGCCAGGACATTCCGAATCAGCACTGCTCTGGACCTTACATCGAAACCCAAGTTCAGTTACCAAAGTTCCCAGACTTATCTAGAATCCTCGCATTATGATGAGAGCATGTATTTGGAGTCAGAAATGACCCTTTCAGCATTTGAAAGCTAGAGGTAGAATTAGGCAGTATCTTTCCAATGTCCTCTTTTCGTCAGGGTGGTCCATAGCCCAGAGACTATCCTGGTGAGTGTGACAGACCCCCCCCCCCCCAGAGTTAGCCAAGACTGATCCTGGCCTGACATGCCTTGCTCTGGCTCCTTTACTTCCCTGCTCCGGGACTCAGTTCATTTATGGGGTTGAAGGGGAAACTGGAATGCTGATGATGAGCTAATATGAATCCACATCTCAGGAGGAGCAACTCAGGTGGGTGAACAGATAGGCGCCAGGTAACCAAGCGAGGGGGCTGCAATATGCAAATGAGTGGATTGTGGCTTTCTTTCTGGTTGGTTGTAGGGGCCTTGATGTCACAATGTATGGGCTTTCTCTACTCCAAATGGCTGTGTGTAGCCAAAAATAAAAAATAAATAAAATAAATAAAAAATAGCCCATCCACTGACCCGGCCAATCTCTTCACTCCTCTTTGCCGGAAAGTGAGTTGATGGAACCACTCTATCAAGCTGGGTCTATTCTCATGAAGGTGAATACCTTACAAGGGAAGAAGATGGTGGAGAGTGGCCTCCAATCAGGAGACTTTTCCCTCCCTGCATCATGGCCCTCCTGCCTCCCACCACCTGCTGACTTGGAGATCTTGCAGCAGAAGGTAGCCGGTGTGCAACGGGAGCTGGAGGACTTTAAGCAGGAGGCATTGAAGGCCATCCACTACTTGGAAGATGCCTTCTGCGAGATGAATGGGGTCCTGGCACAGCAGGAAGAGCAGGCGGCGCGGGTGAAACAGCGGCTAAGGGAGGAGGAAGACCGGGGCATTGTTAGAAACAAGGTCCTCACTTTCCTGCTGCCCCGGGAGAAGCAGCTCCGGGAGCACTGCAAGCGGCTGGAGTGCATGCTGCTGGGCGGGGGCCACAACACGCCCAGCCCCCCCAGAAAGGCCCAGGCGCACTGAGGTCTCCAGCCGAAGCCCAGTCTCCAGCCTGCAGCTGAGCAGTCAAGAGAAGACTATTTGTAAATGGAAGGACGATCCTCAGTCCCCATCCCCATTCCATCCTCCCCCCTCCCCCCACGGGCTTCCCATTTCCATGGCTTTCCTTCTACCTAAATAACACCTTGCTGAGGTGAAAAGACCCTGTATGTTCTTTGGGTGGAGCTCCATTTCTACAGCATCAGCAAGAACGAAGCGCCTATGTACTGGCTTGCAGACGGCTCTAGCCCTTGCCCTCTTCCTGGCAGGATGGTAACGTCGCTCCAACGTACAGCATGTTCGGTGTTTTGTGATCTTAAATTGCTTGTGTCGAACAGACTTACTTTCTTTTAATGGCTCCAGGTGTTCATGATTGCTACTAATGCCGAGTTGGGGCTCACGGGCTCCAGACCTGGAGGGGGTGACTTCTATAATCCTTACCTTGGCTTCCCTGGTGTCTCTGGCAGCTTACCCTATCAGAGGGTCAGACCCCACTTTTCTCTGCTGTCATACCCACTTCTCCCTCCCTCAAAGGAGCCTGCGGACTGATATATCAATTAGAGGGAAAGAGTTTATGTGGGCTCTGGTGGGTGGAGCCTGTAAACTCAGGGCTGATAGTGACACCTTCCATGTGGGTCTACAAGGTAGCAAAACTGGCTTTCCTGTTTGACCCATGGAGCGGTGACTGTGATGGCCATTTGTCAGGCATGTACGCACACCAGCCCACTCATGCCCCCTTTGTCCATGCCACCTAGGGAAGCAAATGCTGTTGTCCCATCGAGCACTGAGGGAAGCTGATCTCAGGAAGCCCATCTGTCCTCAAAGCTTCTACGCTGGAGACTTTGTCCCCTTGTGGTAGGATCTGGGTTGAAGTCAGGTCACCTGCGCCTCTCTGGAAACACATCTGGCTGCTCACCAACCTACTCTTCTGGAAAGCTGAAGCAATCACATAGGTGACTGGGGTTCCTTGGCTGTCATTATCCCTCATTTCTAGTGGCTTCTCTGCATCTTCTACCCATACAACTTCTCTCTTGTCCCCCCAAATACTGCCATGAAGCAGAGATTCTCCCCTAAATGGCAGAAATGAGGTGCCTGGAGGCCAGAGTCAACACCTAAGCTGCCTCTGTGACCCCAACACGGACCATACCCTCTAATGTCCTAGTTCAAGCCTGCCCTCTCTCTGTTACAGGCTTTCTCCACATAGGATTTGTGCTGAATACTACTACAGGTAGTATTTGTGACAAAGGACAGATGGTCATGGGTGGCAGACACTGGTCCTATGTAAGAAGCAAATAGAAAATGGGGGGCTTCTTATGCGCAGTAAAGGGGGCAACTCGGCAGGCCTGGAAGGTTCAGTTCTTGCAAGCTTTAAAGAGAAGTCTGACCCTTGACTGCCTCCTGGGAGATAACCTCTAAGCACTGCCTGATAACAAGTGTGTTTATTTGTCAGTCAGTTTTCTCTCCGTGTAATTTATGCAGGGGACCCTGGGTCATATCAGCTAAGCCTCTAGAGGGGTTAGAGACTGAGTGTAGTCAGCCATGGAGGGAGGTACCTCAAGTCTAGTGGTTAACTACCATGAACCACCGAGACTCAGGTGAGTCTTCTGTTTGACAGTATTTTTGCATGTATTGCCATGCGTCACTGCTGGGAAAATTAGGCGCTGTCTCTACATTTCCAGGTCGAACAGCTCCAGGCTAACTGAAAGCTCATGCCTGGTCCCCCTTAGTTCCTTAATCGGTATTCTTTAGCAGTAAAAAGCTGTAATCACGTATGTGACAGCTATTGTTAGTCTGTGAGTAGTTCTAGTGAATCATTGAAGTAGAAGGTAGTCTGGAGGGCCCTTGACTCAGTGTCAGGGACTCTTAAGATTGCATCAATGACCTGTGGGATAGGCACCACTATCAACAAGACTGGTGAGGAAACTGAGGCACAGAGAGGATGAGTGACCATGTGCTGCCAAGCCTCTGCTCCTGACCACCACCCACACCAAAGCCAGGAACTGGGAATGATAGGGTGGGCTCCTTGTGCTGTAAGACCCTGAGGGGGTGGCCCTAAAGTCCTCCCACCCCAAGGGTGATGTTGAGGAATCACTGAAGGAGGAAACTTGTGGATTTCCTGACTTGGAGAGCTTGTGCTCTCAAAGTGTACATCTGTCCAGGCAGGTCCTTTTGTCCTTCCTGGATAGAAGTCAAAATCTAAGTGTCCTCATGATTTTCTCTGCTGTAGGTCTTCAAGCTGCAGTTTTCTCATCTGTCTGCAGTCTCACATGCAAACCACAGGATAGCCATTGTACTGACTTAAAGAGGAGTCTATTTTTTTCACATAGCAAGTCGCCTGAAGTAGGGAGTTCAAGTTCATCCAATAATTCTGCAATGACAGGGATCTGGGTGGGCTCCTCTGTGATCCCCTTTCCTCCCCCCGTCACTGCATGCCTGCCCCCTGACTCTCACAGTCATGTGATAATGACCTAATTCAAAAATTCTTTCACCATTCCATGGCTTCCAAAGTAGGGGAGGAGGGGCAGAAGTTTCCTTGCAACCCCTCCTTTTATCAGAGAGGAAACCTTTTCCCAGAATCCCCCAGATTTGCTTTGATATCTTTTTGGCCAGACCTGGCTTAGTTGCCTACCCTGAACCATTCATGAACAAAGAGGAAAACAATTGCCACAACTGGCACCTGCAGCTGGGCACCTCTGTCATCTAAGACCTGAGGTTGGGTAGCTGGAGGTAAATCCAGGTTCCTTTACCAAGGGTGGCATTGGTGGTAACTAACCACAGCTGCTACTGCCTGAGTCTTACCTTCCCAAGCTAATTGATACCAAGGACTGGGAAGGAGAGAGTTCTGGAGGACAGAATGGCTGGGTAGAGCTGGATGTGGAGGGGGCTGTCACATGGCTTCCAGATGCAGTAGTTTATTTCTGGGAGCTGGGGAGATGGGCTGCATGGACAGGTGGAGCAATGCTTTAGTGCTATGGGTGCAGTTCCACTGCTTTCACTTGGCTCAGTCTCCCTTGTCCCATGTACAGTCTTTACCCTTGAAGTCAGAAACCTAAGATGGTCCAAAGGATGCCAGGGAGTCTTTCAGCCCCTCAGTTCTTCAAATCAATGGCTACTCTTGAGAATCAATCTACATGTTTTGGTTACTACCATCTGGGGTGACTAAGTTGCTCAGGTTTAACGCGGACTATGACTGTTTCAAAGCAATACCAGGAGTCCTCTTAGTCCTGGGAGAACTGGGGTGGTTGGTCACCTTGCGTTAGATGCAAACTACCTTGGGGTGGGCCCAAGGAGGCTGTGGTTGCGGTGAGTAATAAGTGGTCAGGGCAGGAAATGAGGCGGGTGGTGGCCCTCTCCACCAGGTCTTTGCTTTCATTTCCTACCAGAGGCCACCTGGCCTGCCCTTTCTGTGGTAGGGGAGGGGGTGGTGGTTACCCCTGAGGTTCATTTCTCCTCATCTGGTCCTGGCCTGCAGCCTCATACTGGGAAGGAGATTTGAGAACAAAGCCTTTTCTGAGTAAGTTTTGAGATCCTTGTGTGGATACTTGGAATTCCTGGCCAGGCCACACCTCACAGCTGAGACCCAAGTCCTGGAGGACAGTGGACACCATGGTAGATCAAAGGCCCGGGGTCTTGAGGGATGCCAAGAAGAGAATCTTTGCACAGCTTTGGAAGATGGAGCTCCTCGCTCCAACGGTTCTCCTCCTGACTGAGAGCAATTAAGTCCAGGAGCCCAACTGTTTATTTTCTCTGAAGTTCTAGAACAAATAGAAGCTAAAACAACATAATGTTCTCCCTATAACAGTTGTAGTTCTCAAGAGGGTTTCCCTAGCCCGCATGTCCCCGCAAGCCAAGGGCTACAGAGATCTTAGGGAAGCCCATAGTATCTAAGAGAGCCCACTTTGAGACCCCACATCCTGTGTCTACTTCAAGCCAGGATGCATAGGGGAAAGACAAGGAGCCTGAGGTACAGGAGAGCCACAGTGAGCACATGGGGAGGCAGTGATCCCAAAGTGCTGCAAACCCCAGCCTCACCTTTCCTAGGTATGCAGGCCCAGGAAGGGGTGTGCTTGGGGGACATGTGACTGGGTGGTGCTGGTGATGTGCAAAGGTTGAAATCTGGGAATTGGCTTCATTCCACACAGAATGTTGCCTCTTGTTCTCATTCAATCCACCTAGTTATTCTTGGAGTGTTAAGAAGAGCAAGCCCTGGGCATCTTTCCTGACAGTCACCGGGGGTGGATCTAGACTGACGTTCTCTGGAAAAGCAGTTTGGCAGTATCTCAACATCTTGGACATAGAGTCGCATGTGACCCAGCATTCCACCCCTAAGGCCTAGACCTAGGAGATGAGAAAACACATGTGCATACACAACTTGTGTGTGAGTGCTCAAGGCATTATTCACAATAGCCTAGTCCACCAGTTGATGGATGGCTAGGATGTGGGGTATCATTGCAGCAGGATGCTGTTTGACAACACAAAGAAACAATTTTTTTTTTGGTCATCTTTCATTGTCTTGCTGGGAGGAGTTTCTCTACACCCTTAATGTCCCCCATCCCTTTTTTCAAGGTCTCTTGAGAATGACTTTCAAACATACTTAAATTTTTTTTTCTGACAACAGAATTAGTTTGTGCATATTAGAAAGAGAGTAATTCGGACCATTCCATGCCTGTATTCCTAATCTCCTTAGCTTCTTTGTCCAGATTCTTGTGGTTGATGGCTTGCCCTTTTAATTCAGATTTACAGTGTGCTTTATAACATTCACATAAATGTCAGAAACATGTCTTCAGTCCTCACATCCTCATTGTACAGATGAGGTCACTGAGGGTCGAAGAGGTGACATGATACTCAGGCTCTTAGAACTGATATAAAGACCAGAACTCCTGGCTCCAATTCATGTGTTCTTTCTACTCCACCACAGTCCAGAATAACACTCCCCACCTATCATTGTCTTTCACTTTAGGCCTCTTGCTCTTTCCTCTAAGATTTTTAGTTTGAACACATAGTCCAAAGCTACATAAGGAGGTGACAGATCAGGGGTACTAGATGAACATGGAATCCCCCAGTCTGTGTCTTCATCTTCTTCTCCTTACTAAGCATGCACACCAAGTTTAGGTAGGTAAACTACTAATGTAAGGTAAGACTTTTCAAGTTATAAGGAGGATGAACTGATGGAAGAAACAAGATTTTAATACTTGGTAAATATTGTGCTAAGTGAAGAAACCAGCCTTCGAAGGTCAGGTGTCGTTTGATATTGTTTGTTTGTAATGCCCCACAGAACATGTTCCTCTATAGAGACAGAAAAGAGATGCATGGTAATGTGCAGAGGACTGGAGGGGTAAGGAGAGTGACTGCTGATGGGGAGGCAGCTGCTTTCTCAAGTGATGAAGTGTTTGAAAATTATCATGCACTTTAAATAGGTGAATGGTACGGTGTGTGAATTATATCTCACTAAAGCTATTTAAAAAATAAAGTGTAAGTTGATATCCACCGTGCAAAAGAGAGTGAGGCTACAATCTATAATTTAAACCCCTTTTTAATATTGAAAGATTACAAATCAAGGCTGGGATTATTTCAAATTATTTTTAGGTTATATATGTGTGGAAAGTGCCTGATTCAGAGAACGGCACAGCAGGGTCAGAAATGATAATTGACTCAAAACTGCAAGTAAAACACAAAATGTTGTGCTTAGTGACCTTGAATGACCTCCGCCATCTCCAAGAAGTTTCGGCGCTTGGCAGCAAGTGAAAGACATTCTTTTGTGTTCAATGGTGCTTGAGTCTCCTCTCCAGGGGGGGTAGGAGACAGGATGGTTGAAGGGAAAACAGGACCCAAGCATCCTTGCCAGCTGGGAAGCCATCTCTGCTGGGTTCAAGGGCAACATCAGGACCACATCGCCCAAGGCACTGTCCAGAGTGATCACATGACTGGGAGAATGGTCTGGTCTCTGATGTGCCCTCTGGAAGACCTCAATCCACTGTGATCTCTTTGCTGATCTCTCATCTCATTGCTTTGCTTTTTGAATTTCTTTCAGCAGCAGGAGATGGCAGGGGAAAGGCATTTGGGCTCTGCAGACAAACTGGCCTGGCTTAAATATGGGTTCTGCTGCTCTGTCTGTGTGGTGAAGGCTGTTGATTAGCCCCTCTTATTACCATCCAATAGAACATCTGTAATAATAGAATTGCTTTATGATTCTGCTCTGTCAATACTGTCATCACTGGCCATGTATTGAGCACTGGAGTGTGGGATTTACGAACTAAAATTTCAATTTAGTTTAATTAGCGTCAGGTGGCCAGTGGCGACAGCCGCAGAGCCTCCGTCTTCCCACGTCTCCCCATGGGATGAGATCACCTATCTCATGGACGCAGTGGCTACATTAACAGAGAAATTGCAGGCATGGCAGGCTAATGGGCTGAGGTTTTCATTACAATTTGGTCCCATAGCCCACAGGATAGGCTGTGTCCCCTGGTGCAGGGACTCTAGTCTGGATGGGGCCCCACACAGATATTGCCAGAAATTCAAGAGGGAACTTTGGCTTTTTTTTTTTTTTTTAAGAAAAGGGAAAAGGGGCAGTTTTCTTCCTTATTTTAATTTTTTTTAATTTAAACTATAGAATTTATTTCAGGCTTAGAACGTATAAATAAAGGAAAATTAGGATACAAGAAGATATCAATATGACAAATATTACAAGTTTTAAAACTTTAAGACCACTTGAAATTTGGATACAATAATAGAAGTAACAAATGGGGATGGAACTTTGACTTTTGTCTTTGAAAGTAGAGATCACAGAGATTCAAAGTGGGGTTGACCCAGTGCGCAACCACTTTTGAGTTGGGAAGGAGGAGGTCAGTCCAACTTGGTGCACATGCATGCTGGGCGGGGGCTTGGGCTCCTGTTCTCAGCTTGTGCCAGGTTGAGTCTCTCTCTTCTTTGAAGTCACACTAGTAGGGATAAACAGGGGTTCCTTCAGGTGACAGCCAGCATGTTGTCATTCAGAAAGTTACCAAGTCCAAGTTTGCTAGGCTGAGGTAGCAAGAGCCCCAGGAACAGTGCACATGGGGAACCAGAAGCAAAGGTTCCTGCAGTTCACCTTCATGGACTTCTAGGACTTGAGGCAGTGGGTGGGGAGTCCCACTAGCACAGAGTGGACTTTCAGATATCCATCCTCCTAGGAAGGGTCTCAAAGACAGTCTGACAACCTGGTGAGAGGGAAGCGAGAAAGGCAGGCCTGTTGCCAAGTGCAGAGGGAAGCAGTTCTCATGTCCTTGGCTTATTTGTCACCATCCCAGATGGTTGCTACTCCTGGAGAGGCATGGCCCCATTTCTGGGCCTGACAGTTCTGGTGGAGTTGAACCTGTCTCTACTAAATAAATTAGATGTCTCCAGGGCAGATCAATATTTAATGTGGGGTTTAAAAAGCCCGACTCAGGAAATGAGTTTAAAAGTGGAGAATTTGCCTTAGGTAGCAATTTCTGAAATACAGTAGTATCAGGGGACAGATTATTCAAACCCAAGTTATGGATAATAAAAAAAAAGTTGAACAGACCAAATTCTGCTTCCTGTGCATTCTCAGCCTCTGAATTTCCTGGTTTTCTGTGTGTTGCTTATAGAGGATCACTGACAACTTTAAGAGACCATCAACTACTTGAGAAGACAGCATCTCCTTACTTCAGTGATGGAAAACTCCTTCCACAGGCACTTCAATCCTCACCTGTGACAGACATCACTAATCAATTCCAGGCCTCTTTGCTTGTGAGTTGGAAGCAGACACATACTTCCCCCCTCAACATGGCAATCTAGCAGCCGCACCAGCTATTATTCAGGATGCACTTGGTGTGAAATTCACTTCCTCTTCCCATCTGGTCCAAAGCTCTCATTTAACAGAAGAGAAACTCAGTGAGTTAGTGAGTGACCTAGGACCAGGGCTTGCATCTTCTTGCTCCTAGGACAGACTCCCCCCGCCCCCACATGAATGAATAAGAGACTGAAGTTTCATCAGGGCCTCATTTGCTGACCCCTCTGTGAGCAACACAGGGATTCCCTTGAGTGGCATCGAATTCTTCATTCTAAAGATAAAATTAGAAAATTCCAGAGCTAGAAAACAGTTAAGAGAGCATCTATTCTACTCATTCTATCATGGAGAAGTGAAAATCAGAGAGGTCAAGTGACTTGCCTAGAGACACACAGGTGGTTGCTCTTTTCTCTATACCGGTAATAGCCACCCCAGCCCTAGAACTCTCCTCCTGGGGCTTCAGAAAAATCACTCAAGTGTTTGAACCTCCATTTTTGGGTTAAAATCTCAGTACCTAAGAGTTACAAAAGGTGTGAGTTCTAAGAAATGTGTAACATCTACTTTTGGTATATTTTGATGTTCACGTATTAACAGGGCCCTCAGGTACCCCCCCCCTTTTTTTTGAGACTTGGTCTCGCTATGTTGCCTGGGGTAGTCCCAATGCCGTGGACTCAAGTGATTCCCAGCCTCAGCCTCCCACGTAGCTGGGATTACAGGTGCTCACCACCATGCCTGGTTGCTTTTTGGAGACCAGGTCTCGCTTTGTTGCCCAGGGCAGCCTTGAACCCATGGATTCAAGTGATCTCAGGCCTCTTGCCTCCCAGTGCTTGGATTACAGGCACATGCCACCATGCCCAGCTTAGATTTCCCTTTCTAAGAATATTTTATTTGGCTGATGCGAAACTTGCTTCCTATTCCCTAATTCAGTAGTAATTGGGAACCTAGATTTGTGCTGGGTCGAGACCTATCTGTTTTGTGTGATAATCTTTTTAATAGTTTTTTAGTGTGCACGCATGAGCAGAAAATGATTTTCTGAGATGGGAAAGAAATGTCCTTTCTATGGGTTGAAGGGGGGACGGGGAGTTGCCTCTCCAGTCCTAGGTTCAGCAAGACTTTCGTGGTCTCCATTTCTTTATTCATAAGATGGCAACAGTTATGACGCTTGTCCTCCCAACTTGAGATTGTAAAGGTCAAATGGAAAAGCCTCTGTAAAGGAGTTTTGAAAAGTCAGGGATTATTGTGACAGGCAAGGGGGATGGTGCTGGCAGACTGAGGCAGAGTTCCCAGGAGTGGGATGGAGGGTAGTGTGGAAGGGGGATAAGATGCCGCTTTGGCATCAGGCGGCTGGCAAGAATTTCCATGCCCTCATTACACTGGGTGCTCCTGTCAGATTTAAACCAGCCTCTGCTTTACGGCTCCACACACTGTGATATTTTAGGAATGGCAGCCTAAAGGAATGCCACATTCAAAAAAGGTCTCTTTCCTGAATTTGCTACTGGGTATTATTTTTATGCCACTGTTCTCTTACCCAACTTCAAAATATACATCATATTTATATTGCCTCTGCTAAGCATATATTTTTATTTTATTGCTTACCATGTGGGTGACATTTGGTTATTGAATGTCTAGAGAATTGGACCCAGTTGTTGTTTTTTTATTCTCCCCTTCGTAAGTGCTTGCTCTGATGTATTAATCTTTACAAAAGGAATGAGACAGGGACACATAAGCATTCACACTCACACACACACACTAATCACATTGCCATTTTATCTCACTTTGTGGGTGTGTGGCTACATTTATAAGAGCCGACAGATCTGAAATAGGTGGTCTGAACTGATTCAGGTGGGGAGCGATGAAGCCAGCAGCCTCCTGGGGGAAGCGGTGGAGGGAGGGAGGGAAAGTGAGCCTTTTGTCTTCTGTTTATGAAGGACACACCAGGCAAGAAGCAAGGATGGAACCATTATGAGTCTGGGCTGGAAGGCACCCTGGGGATAGATTTCTTTGTCTATAAAAATATAGACATGTGTTTTATAGATAGTTCATATCTTACGTATCCATATATCTCTATCCAGAACCTCAATAATTCCTGATCCTGGGCTCAGTAAATGGTTATTGAATTAAGGAACAAAAGAATAGTTGCTCAACCATGTACTGAGGCTACATTCTGCAAGATGCATCGTTGTCACTCTCTTTGAGCCTCTTGGTACCCCCTAAAGTAATTTTACTAGCCCCATTTTAGAAATAAAGGAAAATGGGTCCCTTGAAAAGTTAAATGTGGAATCTGACATGTAATCTAGCAATTCTACTCCTTTTGGGGGAATATACCCAAAGGAATTGACTTGTACATGAACGTCCCAATGGCACGTCTTCACAATCTCCAAATGGTGGAAACAGCTCATATGTGTACCAGTGGATAGATGGATAAACAAATTATGGTCTTGCCACACAATGGAGTATTATTCAGTCACAAAAAGGAGCAAAGTGCTGACATACTATGTGCATGAACAGCAGAGATGGGGCTCAAAACATTGCAAATCAAAGGAGCCAAACACAAGAGGTCATGTATTCCATTTATACAAATGTTCACAATAGGGAAACCCAGAGGCTGAAAGCAGGTTAGTGGTTGCCAGGTGCTGGGGGCTGAGGGGCATGGAGAGTAACTCCTTAGTGGGATTTTATTTTGGGGTGATTAAAATGTGCTGGAACTGGAGAGAGGTACTGGGTTGTACAACATTGCACATCGAATTGTTCACTTAAGAATGTATAATTTTGTTATGTGAATGTCACCTCATTTAAAATAAAAGGAAGCTGAGCTTAGAGGGTGTGGTGGATGAATTGCATTGGCATCCCTAACTACTCTCTGTCCTATACCTCCTTAGGCCTTGGCCATTCTGAGTCAGGCCTTGGCCAAATGACTCTTGGGCCAGTGGGACAGCAAAACTTAATGGAGATGCTTGAAAGGCCCACATGTGTTTCCACTCACTCTCTTGGACTTACACACTGCCACAAGAATGGGTCTGGACCGGCCTTCTGGAAGATGACCCAGGTGGAGCGGAGCCAAGTTATCAAGCCAAGGCCATTCCGGACCAGCCAGAGCCCAGTCGATCTGCCAGCTGCCAGCAGATGCACGAGTGACCTCAGCCAAGCCTGGCTCACATCAGCAGAACCACCTAGGCTACTCAGAGATTCCTGAATAACTAACTGATTGTTGTTTTGAGTCATTAAGTTTTGAAGTGGCTGGACTTACAGTGCTAACTGGCAGAGACAGAGTTTGCATGGCCTGTTGAGATCTCATCTCCAGTAAAGAAAAGTACAACTGGTTCCAAAATCTGCCCCTAAAGATCCTGTCCTACTCAATTATTGCCTTCATTGTACAAGGGAAGAAAACAAGACTCTGAAAGACTGACTGGGTGCAGAGAATGTGGGAACAAGAGCATGACCCTGGCTTGGTGGGGACGACTGAGAGCCCTCCTTCTCAGTCCTTGCTGTGAAGGGCTGTCACATTCAAACCCTCCTGCTTCCTCCAAACCCCAAGCCTTCTCAGGAAGGAACGGAAATGTCAGCCTTGGTTCCCAAGGTGTGATTTGAGGGGGGTCTCTCAGAGCTCTTTTTGTTTTGTTTTTAACCTGTCGAATTCCATAGTTTTTTATTACACACAAAATGATAAACGATAAAGAAAAATATCAAGAAAATAACTCCACTGATAATTGCTCCAAGAAGAATTAAGTACCTCAAGATTAATCTATATAAAGAGAACCACTGAGACTCTCAATTGAATTCAAAGAAATTGAACAAGATAGGTGAAAATTTATAGGGAGTCCCAAAAGGGCTTAAATTGCAAAAGTAACTCAGAGAAAAAGAGAAACAGAGGTATCATGTTACCTGACTCCAGACTTTACTACAAAGCGATAACAATAAAAACAGCGTGGCACTGGCTGTCAATGGACTATGGATTAGAATCGCAAGTCCATCAACAAACCCATTAGCATACCAACACCTAATTTATGGTGAAGCATCAAAGCTCTTTTTAGCGAGGCCCATCCTGGGACCTGTCCTGGCCACGCTGGCAGAAAAGTGAGAGCAACCACTTGTCTGTCATTCCTCTCTCCTAAGCTTTGCCAGGTGTTTCCATGGCCCTTTAGGAGATTTGAATTTTGTGAAGCAGTGAGTTGCTAGAATGGGATTTCCTCCTACAGCTGTGGAAACAGAGTTCCAGGAAGAACATGCAACTCACATGGGCCAGACAGTCTCAGGACAGGATCATGATGATGAAGGAGGTATTGTTCCCTGATGTTCTTCTTGGACATCAGGGCTCCAGAAAAGGTGGCTCCTTAAAGGAACAGAGACCAAGTCGATGTCTATAAGCAAGTGCCAGGAAGTAGGACGAGAAGAGAACAGAGCTGATGGGCTGAGAGTGAAGGAAGAGCTTTTTCAGGGGCCCAAGAAGACTCCTACCTGAGCTGCAGGGTAAGAAGACAGCAGGGAGGAGATTGAGCGGGACTTTGAGAGGTGCTGGTGGGCCTGGAATGTGAGCCTCCTTTGGTGACAGTGCACATGCTCTGGTCACTGGGCTGCTTTGAGATAAGCCTTGTGGATCCACACTTGAGAAGGGTAACATCAGGCATAGAGCTGAGCCTGCTGGGAAACCAAGTGGGAATTCTCTCTTCAGCTCATCTCCCAGCCATCATGCTGGCCACCTGCATTTGGGAAGAGACTACAGTACATAAGATGTGCTCTCCCACTGTCCGCTGACAGGCGCACTGTGCCCATTCACAAGTCTCTGCCTGTCCTCCCCTCCTTGGCACAGGGCTCTCAGGATGAAGGGGCACCTCCAGTTCTGTTTAGGCTCCAACCTGCTGCCCGTGAAATGGCTGACATTTTAAAGCAATGTGGCATCTAGAGGACGAGTCTGTTCTTCCAGCTCCATACTTATTACAGAAGTCCATCCTGGGTGTGCTGTGGATGAGCAGGTCCCCTTGAGTCACAGCTGCCTCGTCTGCCCTCTGGTTCTTCCCTCAGAGCAGCAGTGCTTAGAGTTTGGACATAGGAGACCCTGAAACCTGTGACACTGTGACAGTGGGACCCTGTCAGAGGCCTCAGTCTCCCTGCTGAAGGTCACAGTGGACCCAGCTGTTGCCCTGGCAAGGGGTTGCTGGCCTTCTTCTCCCTGCTCTGGTGGCCAACGAGAGTGGCTAGTTCTGTTCCCCTTTGCCATCTCTGCTGGGGATCAGAGGTGGCTTGTCAAGAGGCGGCTTATGGCTGACTCAGCCCTGGTGTAGTGTGCTGGTGGGCAAGTTCCTCTGATCCGACACACTGACCTGCAGGCACTGGAGGCAGCACAGCCCCCTCTTCTTGTTCAGAGGCTGAGTGACACTGTCCTGGTGAGTTAGATGGGAGAGAGAGAGGCCATGCTCCTCCACCACGCTAGGACAACCTTGATGGGGAGCACAGGGTTCCCAAGGACTTCCTCTCCACTGCTCTTGGGGTTCTGCTGAGAAATGAATGATGCTGCTTCCTATCATTGTCTCTGATCCTGGGTGCAGAGCAGCCTGGTCTGTCATGCTTAGTGCTGAATCAGAATAGAGTGCTCCCCTAAGGCCTCTACCTCCTCCCCCAGAGCTGATGGGTTGCACACAACAGGCCACAACACTGCCCTGAGACCCCAGGGTTGGGACACCCTGCTTTCCTACCATCTTGACCCCACACAGCTCCTTCCAGCATCCCCTAGTATCCCCCAAAGCACTTGTTTTGGGGACAGAGTTAGCAGTTCCCTTGATCACCCCCAAGCTGAGAATGGCTGAGACAGGTGGCAGTCCCCTCCCCCTCCCCACTTAAACAGATGCAATCAAGCCATCAGCCTCTCTCTCTCTTTTTAAATCAATTCCCATGACAAACAGGACTGTGAAGGAGGGCGGTCTGCCCTGGGCATTCTGCACTTCAATCGGGACAACAGAAGGAGCTGGATTCATAAAGCTATTCATGTGTCATTCGAGCATATTCCCCAGTAACTGGACCCTGCAGGGAGGGAATTGCCAGGGCCTTCCCTGCCATTAGGGAAGGCAGTTTAACCCTTCACCCCAAGTGCAGATGGGTAATTCCACAACCTCCTCAGGGCCCCAGGAGGGGCTCTGTGTGCTCACCTGATCAGAGGCAGCTTGAGAGGGGCACCGACAGAAGGAGGGGTGGAAACACATCGTCATCGTGGAAACATGTGGTCTTTGGGGCCTGGCGAGCTTTTGCCTCCTGACTTCTCTGATCCTTGTCTGTCCCGTGGAGTTGGTGTCTGGGTGGTGGGGAGAAGGCAATATGAAGAATAGGTCTGGTGCAGACCTGCTCCATGCCACACACAGAGTCCAGGTGAAACAGCCAAGCAAACGGGCTCAGCCCTTCATGCATGGTCTGTCTGCATGCGTGTCCTTCTGTCTGACAGTACATGGAAAGATGAACTTGGAAACGAACGGTTCTTTTTGGGTCTGTCACAGGATTGAGGGCATAGGGCAAATTGCTGCCCCCCAAACTGAGAAGACAGTTGGACACGGAGCCACAGCTTATCTGAGCAGAAACCACTGAGGAAACCATCAGTTCAGGGAAATGCAAAGCATGACAGAGACACGTTGGAGGCTCAGGGTAGACAAGCTGGTGGTAAGGCCTTCAGCAGGACTGGACTCATGCTTCAGCAGGGACCCCCATGCTTTCGTGGATTTTACCTCCAGGCAAAATTCTACCAAGTCCTTACAGTAAAGATTAGAGGACAATTTCCTCTTGCATTCCTCAGGAGAAGGGGAGAAGGAGCCATTTTGAATGACTGATGCATTCAGTTCTTGACCAGAGACTGGCTACCAGGAGAAATGAGTTAGCCAGGGCTAGTTTAGTTTAAACCTGCTTATTTAAAACCTACTGGAGTTTTTTCAGAACCTGCATGACCTGGGAGGAGGGAAATGTCCAAGTCCAGTTTCTAGCCTTCCTCAGGGTGTGGAGGAACTGGGAAGGGGGGTGAAGATCACTGTAGCAGCACAGGTTCATGAAAAAGCTGAGGCCTGATCCTGGGGCGGTAAACTACTTCTGCTGCCTGACACCACCACTGCTAGAGCTCTGGATGGACAGCTGGCTCACTTCTGAAGGAAGACCAGTCATCTCTATACACATAGGAGGGAAATGAGCATCACAGGGATGAAGAGACCTGCTAAAGGGGCCCATAACTAGCAACACAGGAGGTGGGAGGGCTCCTCACTGCCTCACCTCCAGATCACAGGCGACAAGGGTGCATCTGCCCATATCAATTCTCCTCACCCCCCAGCATCCTAAAGCAGAAACTCTTCCACTCCCTTCCCAAAGGGGGACACTGGCCACACAGGCAGCCCCAAGCAGCCTATTCCTGTATGACTCTCGAGAGACCCCTGTGAAGACTCTAATGGGTGTGGGCTCTGCTCTGGGGGGCGAGGGGAGGTCACACCCTGTGCTAATCGTGGTCACATCTTCCTAGGGAGCAGATGCACTGTTCAAAATCCCTGTGGGCCAACCCAGCTCTATTCTGAATATGCAGCTGAGACCCAGGAGCTGAGGGACGAGGGATATCCAGTGAGGGTGCCGGGTCTCATGGCCGAGCTGCCCAGAGCCAGGCCCCCAGTCCGCACCCTGCTACCAACACACCCTCAGGCCAAGATACCAGGACACCCTTTCCCCCACCCTGATGCTCAGTGTTCCTACCAGGGTTCAAGAACAGCCTGTCTCCCGTTGGGGCGGGAGGGGGGGGCGGGAAGGATATTCTTGTAACTGTTCCCAGAAACAAGTTGTGTTTTCTGCCAGAGATGAAGGAAAGAACTTCAGGTCTCTATTTATTTTCTGTTGAGAATCAGAGAACCCAAGTCTCAGGGAGGTTAGTCATCTCCTCCGAGGTCTCTGTTAGGAGAGGGGGGCAGAATGAAGAGTACAGGCTCTGTGGGGGTCCAGGGGCAAGCCCTGGCTCAGACCAGGGCATCTGGAACCAGCTCTCAAGTCTTCGTTTTGCCTTCTGAAAGTGAGGATAATTATAACCAGACGCATGGGTGCTGCTTTGAAGAGTCAGTGGAATGGTTACAGTGACGTTAGCTCTGGCCACCAGGGGCTAAGCTGACTGCTAGTAGTACTGTGTCCGGAGCCTTCCTTCCCGGGAAAGCTTCAGACAGAGAAGAGTTCACAATAAAGCAACACTCAAGGGTCTCCCCATTCTCCAGCCTCTGCTGGGTGACCTTGGGCCGGTCACTTGACCTCCCTGGTATGGAGTTTCTCCAGCTGAGAGCAGGGAATGGCCTTTTGCGATGGCTGTCTGACAAATGGGCTCGTTGGCAGGAGCTGGAGAGAACCAGGGCCCTCAGGACGCCCAGCGCTGCCACAATTCAAGATATTATTGTTTGTGAGTCTGAAATTTCCTGACAGACAGAATGAGCCATCTGAAGCAAGAGTTTCATTTCCGTTGCCGTCCAGCCCGGCCGTCTCCTGGGGAAGGCGCGTGAGTGACAAGCTATAATTAAAGCCTCAGCGTTCGTCCAAGCCAGAGAAGGACGGTCTTTGGTCGTGCTCGCTGGTGAGGCCCGACCTTCCCATCTGTGTCTTTGGGGGCCCTCTCCCTGGCAGGGCTGTCCGTCTGCTGGAGTGCGGTGCCCATCCTGGTGACCTTTACTGACCTGGCGGAGTTCCCTACATTCTCAGGCTCCGGCCCATCTGCCTAGTTTCCCAAGAAACGTGTGGAGCGTGGCTCTGCTCTGGTTGTGCAGCTGTCCCAGGAGGCTGCCTTTCCGGGGTGGGCAGATGTGGGGCCACTGCAGTGGGGACAGAGAGGCCAGGATCTGGGGAAGGGGCTGCCCCTCTGGTTCCTGGCTGCCTAAGCCTCTGTTCTTGCCTTGTTCCTGTGCAAGGAAGGGGTCTGGGGGTGGTACAGTAGGCAGAGGATTCCTAGCACCCACCCAGAAGCCTATCATCAGGGCCTGCCTGTCTGATCTGGTCCGCCGCCCCAGTACACCCAGTCTGTGACTTCTTGTGCACCCCCCTCTTGGCAATGTCCCCCCCACCCCACCCCAGGGTCTCTTTCATCTGGTCAGCAATATTTAGTAAGGACCTCTGCTATGCCCCAGGAAGACAGTGTGAACAAGACAGATGTTTCTTCAGCTTCCGGAAGGAATGAAGAACAGCTCGTGGCTCACACAGGAATCCCTCATAAACCAGGCCTCCTCTGAGCCTGATGGCTGAAGGGAGTCCCGCAGCCACTTCCTTCACTCAGCAGCATTGATCAGGAGGCCTGCTTCTGCCCCAGGGATCTGCCCAGCTCCCCCCTCCCCCCACCCTTGACCCTGCATCCCAGAGAGAGAATTTTCTCTTTCTCTCCAGCCTGGGACAAGAATCCAAGGCCAGTGGGTCATGGTTCCATCCATACCCCCTTCGCTTGTCCACTTCAACTACTGACCTGTTTCTGCTAGCTACACCTCGCAAGGAAGTAATACATTCATTTTATGCCAGGATAACAGGGTTCATGTGAGCAGGTGTGGGAAGGAGGTCTCTGGTCACCCTGACTTCTGTGAACCATACGTACTTCTTCGTCTATGTAGTAATCCTCTTGTGCTTTTTCATGCATTTTGGGGTCCAGATTCCCCAAAGATTGGACAGTATTCCATCCACTTCTTTAGGGTCCCTTCCTGAAGTAGCCCGAGGTGCGAGAGGAGCATTGGGCATAGCGTGAGCTGTGCTGAGTGGTCTCAGCAGCTCTTCTAGATCCTCACCCCAGCCTCCTGCACCTTCTTTCAGAACCAGAGAGCCAGCATCACCCTCACTCACTGCTCCCCTTGAGGATCAGCTGTTGGAGAGGAGAGAGGGGTCAGGGCGTTGAGGACCCACTTTCTTCCTCGAAGCAGTGATGGGCTGTGCCCAGGTTTCCGCTCTGGTAGGCAGCTCCTCTTCCATGGACCCTGCTCTCTCTGGACACCCCTATATCATGTTGCTTGTAACCCTCCCAATCTGGGTAAGTTCATCATGGGTTCTAGCAGCTAAAGAAGAATGTTGGAACACTTGGCATCATCACACAGAAACCCTACATAACCAGGCCTCCTGTGAGCTTGTGATTTGGGATAGTGAACTTTAAATAGTGGATTTAACTTTAAAAAGAAAATCTTTAATAGTGGAAAGGGGAAAACAGCAGGCAAAGAAACAGCCATTTGAGCTTCTTCCTCCTCCCAGGGTGACACCACACTTGTATCTCTGCCCTCAAGGCCTAGGTGTGCCCACTTACACACTCATTGGGTCAAGTGTGTACAAACATGGGGAGGGTGCAATACCACATTGCTGGTCATAGAGGCTAATGATAAAAGGGTACAATAACTTGTTTGCCCCACACATGTGCCCCTAGAGGGCAGGGGTGTCCACCACTGCCAACCTCAGTGTATTCATTCCTAGGGCTGCAGATAAAAAGTTGCACAGTCAGTTAAACAACAGAAATGTTTTCTGTCATGATTCTGGAGACTACAAAGTCCAAATGAAATCCAGATGATAGCAGGGCCCTGCTCCCTCTGAAACCTCCAGCACAGGATTCATGCTTCCCCCTTGCTGCTCTGGGGGTTCCTGAAGCCCCCCACCTCCCTTGACTGGCAGTACTTCAGTCTATGCTTGTCGTTACACCTGATTCTCTTGAGTCTCTTCACTTCATGGAAGGATTTTGGCCCCACTGGTTAAAGGCTCACCTTCACCTGTATCACTTCGCCTGCACCTACATCTGAAGACCTTTTTCCAAGTTTGATCACATTCTGAGGTCCTAGGGGTTAGGGCTTCATCAGGGGGCTTCCCATGCTCATGTTAGTTCCCCTAACATTGCCCCAGACTCTGTAAAGATTCACTTGTTGAAGCTTCTTCAGTGACCTGTGGGCATGCTACTTGTTTTCTGCTCTGAAATGGATCCCTGCACTTGAAATGGATCCCTAGCTGTGTGACCCCAAGCAAGACACTTAACCTCTCTGAGTCTTAGCAAAACGAAAATAATCTTCATTTTGAAATGCTGTGTTACTGAAGGCTCCTTGCAAGTAAAACAGGCCCAGAGCACTGAGTGGATTCATCGTGTGTTAAAGGTATAACTGGGAAAAGTCTGGCTCTGGATGACTCTGTGATGAACTGAACCTAACATCATGTGCCAAAACTTGCTGTCTGCATGCTTCTTTTTATTTTATTTTATTTTTTTTAATTAATTTTTTTTGAGACTAGGTCTCGCTATGTTGCCCGGGGTAGTCCCGATCCGGGATCAGATCCTTGTAGTCTAGATCCTGGATCAGATCTGGGATCCCAAGGACTCAGGCGATTCCCAGCCTCAACCTCCCAGGTAGCTGGGATTACAGGTGTGCACCACCATGTCCAGCTATTTTTTTGAGACTAGGTCTCGCTATGTTGCCTGGGATGGGTCTTGAACCTGTGAACTCAAGCAATTTCTAGCCTTAGCCTCCCCTCCTAGGCTGGGATTAAGGTGTGCAGCACCGTGCCCGTCCTTCTACATGCTTCTTTTTTTTTAAATATTAATTTTTTATTAATTTATGTTAATATTTACATGAATTTCGCATCTTTGTGATCTCTGGAGTTCACCCCCTCCCCCGCGAGTTGTGTACTTTAATTTGGTTGTTGGCTTGTTTTGACTTTTCTTCATGGCTTTTTGTTTATCTTTCCCACATGCCTCTTGATGTTGTTGACAGTGTGCCTTGTTCCTCTTGGCCCAGCCTGGAGAGGCCAGATACAGCTGTTCCAGAAGGCAGTTCTTCCAGGGCCATCTCTTAGGGTTCTTTTGGTTTGGTCTTCAGCTGAACCCTGACATCGCAGGCTCCTCCGTCCCCAGGCCTCGGAGAAGCCAGCACCCCCCTGAGTAGAGCCCTTACCTTTAGTGCAACAGCTATTTTATCTGGGCCGCGGGGAAACAGATATTTTAAGATGAGCGTGTCAGCCGGGGTCAGTTTCCGCTAGGCTATCACTCGCGCTGTCAGGAGGAGAGAGGTTTCAGCAGTCCAGCGGGAGCCCATCAATCACTCTCGACAGCCCTTAATCAGACAAAGGAGCCCTCGCCATGGTGTTTGTGAGAGAGAGACTATATTATTGTTCACACTCAACAAATAATTTTGGACAGGAGTTTTAAGCCCACAAATAAGATTTCTTGTATCTTTCAAGCATTTGGATCCTTAAGGCAGCACACAGCCTTCCTCTCAGGTATGAGCATCTTCCACATCTCTCAACTCACCTTCTTCTCTCCCAAAGCTGTTTTCATTCATTCACTCAACAAACATTCACACAGCTGCTCTGATATGCTAGGCCTCTGCCTGGGGCTGGGACAGGCCTAGAGAGGCAAGAGGCTTGTGAGCAAAGAATTCCAATGGCGCCAGTGGCTCCAATGGCGTGTGAAGAGCCCTTGAGCAAAGTGCTGGGGACACTCAGAAGGAGGGGTGACCGTCTCCAAGGGAAGATGTAGGACAAAGGCCTCCCAGGGAGGAGCAGCCCTCCTGCTTTAAGGGCTTCTGCAGGTGGCTGAGGGGAGGAAGAACATGCTAGGAAGCATAACAGCAGCAGCTGCTGTGGGAAGGAATGCTTGGTGGTTTGGTGGGTGGGGAGTGGGAGGCAATGAGATCTTGGGCGTAAAGGCCTGGTGCACTTGGTGAAGTACCAACTCCATGAAGGCAGCATCTCACCTGCCTCACTCACCAGTTCCTCCCCGTGTCTGAACAGTGCTGGGGGCATGGGAACTACTTAGTAAATACTCCTTAACGAAATGAAGCAATTGTAAGTGCTGCTGGGAAGCTGATGCCAACCAACAAGCTCACCATTCTCCAGTGCACACATATTCCAAGATTCCTAAGAACCATTTAATTATTTTTTTTGAGGCTAGGTCTTACTATTTTTGTCCATGCAACTGCAGGCTCACGTTGCCTAGGGTACCACAGACTCAAGCAATCCCCAGCTTCAGTGTCTCAGGTAGCTGGGATTACAGGCGTGCACCACCACACCCAGTTATATTTTTTTGGAACTAGGTCTTGCTATGTGCCCCCGGTGGGACTCGAACCACGATCCCTGGCCCTGGCCACAGCTTCCTGGGCTGCCGTTTACAGGCATGTACCACCATGCCCGGTCTCCAAGAGTCATTTAACAAAATTCACTTTTTCCCACTACTGGTACTCAAGGCTTTTACTTAATCAATTTCCACTATCACCTTCTTCACCTGAAAGTTCCAAGCCAGGAGTTGGCAAGCCATGGACAAGGACCAAATCTGCACCCCACCTGTTTCTGTGAATAACTCTTAGGGAGCAAGGCCACATCCTTTGGTTACCATCGCTGCTGCCTTTCACAGGCAGAGCTCCATTGGACTTACCAAGCTGAAAATATCTACTATTTGACCCTCTACACAGAATGTTTGCTGGTCTTTGGACCTAGCACACTGAACATGCTCAAAGCTCCATATGGAGTTGTTGAAAGAGGAACAAATAAGATCAGTTTAACACCCAAGTTGGCAAGTTGGACACCCCCCTTGGGATCCTCCTTGTAGCTCAGGTCCAGGCACAGTGCCTCCCCATGACCTTTCAGCAAGAGTGTGGGAGACTGGACACCCCCACTCCCTGGCCCCAACATACAGGGTGTGGCCAGCATGGCAGGAACTTTTAACGTCTGCTGATGGGAGGTTATCAGTCAGAACTCTGAGTTACAACAAAAAGCCTATCAAAGAGCTTAAGGATATGGGGATTTAGCATCAGGAAAGGGGGGGGGCAATCTTCAAATCTTCAGTGAGGAGGAAATACAGGAAATTGGGTAAATCCAGTAACATTCCAACCTGAGTAGGTTCCTCACCGGTTGTAGCAGGCAAAGAATGTCAGAGCCCTTGAAATGATCTTCTTTTAGGATTTTTAATAATGAACAGCAAAGAAACAGCCACTTAAGTTTCTTTCTTAAGTTCTTTCTCCTTTTCTCCACCCTTGTGCTCTGCTCACACTCTCTTTTCACATGCTTTCTTAGCTTGCGCTCTCTACCCTTCCCCCAGGCTGTCGCTGCCTTTATAGCTCTACCGCCTAGCCCAGGTGTGGCCACTTACACATGTGTGGCCACTTACACATTACACACCCACTAGGTGTGTACAATCATGGGGAGGGTGCACTCCCGCAGGTGCTGGCCACAGAAGCTAATGGCCAAGGGATAAGAACTGTGAAAACTCGTTTACCTTACACCAGGTACCAGGGTCCAGGAGGCCATGACTGGGTCATCCTCTAAATATATTCAAAATGGATTAAAGACTTGGATGTAAGACCTGAAATCATAAAGTAGTAGAAAACATAGGTAACAATTGGAACCACATCAAATTAAAATTTCTTCACATAGAAAATAGCGGACGAAAGCGATAGCTTACTAAATGCGGGAGGACATTTGTATATCACATATATGATAAGTGGTTAGTATAAAATGTATACAAATCATTTAAATTAACCACAGCAAGAAGACAATCTAGTTTAAAAAATGCACTGAAGATCCTAACAGGTTCTTTTCCAAAGATGACATAACTGATGGCCAACAGATATATGAAAAAGCCAGCATCACATCTTACTAAGGAAATGCAACTCAAAACTACAATGAGCTACCACCTCACATCTGTGAGAGTGACTGAGATCGAAAGACCAATAACAAGTGTTGGCAAGGATGTGGAAAAAAGAGGAACCCTTTTAAATTGTTGGTGGGAATGTAAATTGGTGCAGCCATTTGGGAAAGCAGGATAGACCTGCCACAAAAAGCTGAATATACAACTGCCATATGATTCAATGATCCCACTTCTGGGTATCTATCCAAAGAATATGAAACCATCAAATCAAAGAGTTGTGTGCACCACAATGTTCACTGCGGCATCACTGACAACAGCTAAGATATGGGAGCAACCTGCATGCCCAGGGAATGAGTGAATAAAGAAGATGAGGCATGCATGCCTGCATGCACACACACGTGTGCACACACACACACAAAATGGAACATCATTCAGCTCTAAGATGAAATATTGCCAGTTGCAGCAGAGTGGAAGGAACTTAAGGAGATTACAAAGTAAAATGAATCAGAAAGATAAAGATAAATATCAGATGATTTCCCCTATATGTGCTGCATAAAGGAAACCAAGTGGATAGATGGACAAGCCAACGGAAAGTGAGGTGAAGAGGGTGGAATGTGGACGTAGGGGACAAGGTGTTTAGTGTATGGTGGTGGTGGGTTTTGTTTTAAAAAAGAAGAAATAAAACATTTGGTACAGGTCCTGCTACACTGAAGAAATGCTATTTTATTTCTTTCCCTCTTCCCTTGATCTGACTACTAACCCTGCCGCACTGGCTCCTGTTTAGCTATCGTTTCTGCTTTTAAGCCCAGTTTCTCACATCTGATGTTGATGAAACCTTTTTTTAAAGCCTAAACACAGGCATTTACATTTATCCCTATTACATGTTTTCAGCTCATTATTTCAACCTGTCAAGATATTTTTGAATCTCCTTCCTGCCATCCTTTCTGTTAACAATCCCTCCGGCTTTGTGTCAACCGCAAATTTGATAAGCGCATCTTCTGTTCTGCTTCATCCAAGTTGCCAAGAAAAGGGTGGAGGCGGGAGAGGTCAAGGGCTGAGCCTTGGGTGCTGCTGGAGATGCTTGTGGACTGGCATGGGGGCCCCACCACTGCTTCCACAGCTCCTGTGCCACCAGCTGGCCACACATCGCCCAACAGTCTTTGACAACCGTCTCAGGTGACGCCACAGCATGTGTCTGTTGAGGCCCCCCTGGGTCCCCCTCTCACCCCTCATCTTACTTGTCCCTTTAGGGCTGGAACCCAGTCAGGCGTGCCTCATCCCTCTGAACTTCCGCTGGCTCCTGGTGAGCCTGGCTTGCTCTTCTCCAAGTCCTTACCCTTCGGAATTTGCCAGCGGCTGTTATCAAATCCACATGCCTGTCCTGACCAGGATTTAATATTTTGTTTTGTTCTAAAAATCAGGGCATGGTCTGTTGGTGGCCCAGCATTTCTTCACACAGTCATGCCTTAAAGATGCCTGTCAGAGTGTCTATTCTTGCCCCTTGAGGGACCAGTGTCTGGAGAGCCAAGCACCCCAGGGGACCAGAGTTGCTCTGACTTTACCAAAGTGAAGCCAGCAATTTCTTTCCTTTTCTTTCCCTCTTTTCCTTCCTTCCCTCCCTTCATACTTCTTTCCTTTCCTTCTTTCTTGCCTTCCCTTCTCCCTCCCTTTATTTCTTGAAGCATTTTTGACCCCCCCCCTCAATATTGAATAATGAATATATATTCTTTGTAGATAATTTGGAAAATATCTACCTTGGAGATGTTACCTAATTTACAATTTAATGTACTCTTTTTCTCATTTTCCAGGCATAGTCTGTTTTAGATCACTGTAAACATATGATAATATAATTCAGATACACCTTATAAATATTTTGAAATTCTATGTGCCACAGTTTTTCCAAGGTAAAGGGGATACATGAAAAAGAACATGGTCATAATAAGAATCACGTGAGCTGCTTTCTCAAGTTGGAGGCCTGATATTTTGCTTTCTACTTACTCCATCAGCCTACATTTTCCATGTTCATGCAAACTCTGAGGAATTTTTGATGACTTTGAAGGAGTCCACAGGTCAGATCCTTCCTCATTGCTTCATATCCTGTCCAGGGCCCTTCTTTAACTTATCTGAGTTTTTCAGTGAACAATATTGGAAGAACATCTTTGTGTATCTTCCCCTTACTCTATTTCTGATTACTTTCTTTGCAAAGAATTCCAGGATGGGTCAATGCTCTCTTTACTCTTGTATGTGAACACTCATCTCCTCCATGACAGAGACTATTTGGAGCAAACAAGAAAGTTAGGGTGTTCTGCTTTCTCTTTACTTAGAAGCCCCCTTATATCACCTGCCTGAGCTGGGGTTCTCCTGATGTAGTTCAGAAACAAACCCTTTTGAGGTCGGGTGTGGTGGTGCGTGCCTTTAATCCCAGCCTTGGGAGGCCAAGGCTAGGAATCACTTGAGTCCGTGGGTTTGAGACTACCTCAGGCAACATAGTGAAGCCTAGTCTCAAAAAAATAGCTGGGCATTGTGGCATGTGCCTGTAACCTTAGCTACCTGGGAGGCTGAGGCTGGGGATTGCTTGAGTCAACGGGATCGGGACTACCCCGGGCAACATAGTAAGACCTAGTCTCAAAGAAAAGAAAAAAAGAAACAAACCCTCCAGGTCATGGCCACTATGGTATTGCATGTTTACAAGGGCCCCTGGTTGAAATCTGAGCCCCTCATCCTTCCTGATTTTATCCTCCATGAACTTCTTCTGCTCAATCCGAAAAGGACATTCATGAAAAGAAATTCCTTTTTGCTAAAGTGATTTCAAGGGAAATTTTCAAAGAGAAACAAAAATCTCTTGGATGATTTTCAGAGAAGCCTGGGGCGGGGGGTGGGGTGAGGGGGGATGAAAGATAATTGGAGACACTCTAGCTCCTGCCTCTGGCACCAGGGCTTCATCTTAGGGCAAATGTGTGCCTTTCTGTATTCCAGCTCCCTCCCCTGACACTCCTGGACAGTTCAGCTAGGCCCCACCCTTGCCATCCACCAAGAAAGCTGAAAAGCCACTCTCTGGCTTCACAAGTTGGGGCATTTAGATTCCACATATAAATGAGATCATATAGTATTGTCTTTTTCTGTCATGTTCCACTTAGCATAATGCCCTCCAGATTCATTCTTGTTATCACAAATGGTAGAATTTCCTTTTTACTCAGGCTGAATAATATCCCACTTTGTGTGTGTATGTGTGTGTGTGTGTGTGTGTGTGTGTGTGGAGAGAGACAGAGTAATATCTATCTATGTATCTATGTATCTATGTATGTATCTATGTATGTATCTATCTATGTATCTATCTATGTATCTATCTATGTATCTATCTATGTATCTATCTATGTATCTATCTATGTATCTATCTATCTATGTATCTATCTATCTATCTATCTATCTATCTATCTATCTATCTATCTATCTATCTATCTATCTATCTATCTATCTATCTATCTATCTATCTATCTATCTATCTATCTATCTATCTATCTATCTATCTATCTATCTATCTATCTATCTATCTATCTATCTATCTATCTATCTATCTATCTAT
>PVHY01004512.1:0-93435 GCA_004024945.1 Uropsilus gracilis
GGTGGTCTCACTGTTTTTGCCCATGGCACTGCAGGCTCACGTTGCCCCGGGTACCACGGACTCAAGCAATCCCCAGCATCAGCTTCCCAGGTAGCTGGGATTACAGGCACGCGCCACCACACCCAGCTATTTTTTGGGACTAGGTCTCGCTGTGTTGCCCCAAGCAGGACTCGGACCAGGATCCCTAGCCCCAGCCGCTTCATAGGCTGAAGCTTACAGGCACGATAAGTAGTTCTTTTCCAAGGTAACTTGTGATTTTTTTTAGCTGCCTATTTTCAAGCACCCTCCATTTTTAAAAAAGTGTATATATGTGTGTGTATATGTGTGTGCATATGTACAGTTATACATAGATTTATATATACATGTATCTGAAAATTGTCTATAATATATACATCTGGTGATGGAGAGAGGAGGAGAATCTTAGGCACCTCATAGTCATTTTTGCCTTCTCTATAGCACATCTAAGGGAAAAACAGGCTCCGCAAAATCTTTTCTTTCTGCTTCAGCCTCTGTCTGTTACCTCTACTGAAGAGCAAGTCATCATAAGCTCATCTGGACCACTGCAACAGATGCCAAACTGGTTTCCTGTCTCCTGGCTCCTTTCCTTCCAGATTCCACGATGCAGCTAGTGATCTTTCCTTTTCAAAGCATAAATCTGGTCATCTGACTGCATCCAGTCAGGATGTGGTGCAAACACTGTCTCAGGGCCTACAAAGGCCCTTTACAATCTGGCTACTACCTGCCCTTTCCAGCCTCATCTCTCACCTTCCCTTCCCCACTCTACCCCCAATCACTGTAGGCTTCTTGCCATGTTTGAGTGGCCCATACTTCCTGTCTGAAATGTCCTTCCTGCCTTTTCTGGGTGGTAGATTGAGTCATCCCTTAATCCGGGTATAGCGTTTCTTTTATGAACAGCATTCCCAGTGTCTCCTGGATACCCATGATCATTTGTCTAAGTCTCGATTGCAGAGTACATTATATCAAATAATTGCCTTCTTCACCAGATTTGGAACTCCTTTTATGAACACACTTTGAATAATCATTTTAGTAGTTCCAATGCCTGGGATAAATGGCAAGAATCAGCTGTAGGCAAAACGGATGGTGAAATTAATTTCTACCCCACTCTCATTTTCTTTGCCTTACCCCATTTTTTCCTCTAGCCGTCACCTAGATCAGTCCTCTGGGGAAAGCCTGTGTTCCCACCATGTCCCCCAGCCTCTCTCTGCTTCATGATTCTTCTAGGGCTTGGTCTGACATGTAGCAACTTTTCCTCACTCCCAACATTTGTTGGAGGCTAGACTCAGTGTGAAAACCCATTCTCTTATTTAATCTGGGTCACAAGCTGACATTGAATGTATTTTCTTTGCTTGTGCCTTTTCAAAGACATATTTTTTATCAATATTGTAGCATCAGGAGATCTCACATAAAAACCTAAATTTCCAGATTCTTATACTCACAAGGAAAATCTGGAAATTCTGGGGAGCTATCAGATGGTGCTGAGTGGCAGCTAAACTTGAGATGAGAAGAACATTTCCAGTTTGCCACAAGCCTCAGCATTCCTATGGCTTCCATTGATTTTTGTATGTGTGCTGTTTATTGTTTCTTTGGTAAATAAATATTTTCTGTATCCTTGTTTCTATCAAACGAGGAAAATAAATTATAGTCTATAAAGGTCTCATGACTTTCTTTTAAAACTTGACTGTCTCCTGTAGGTGTTTGGCTTTATATCTCTTGAGATAGTTAATATCATTAACTTAATTTTACAAATGAGGAAACTGAGGCATAAAGAGGTTACATTGCTTCAGTGTGATGATGTCTCTGGAAAGTATCAGTGCAAAGCACAAGAACATTTGACTTCAAGCTCCAGCTGTTAAGTGGAGACTTTTGATCCTGTGTCTCTATAAATAACTTTGCTTCAGCAACTCTATAAATAAAAATTTCTTAAGCATACTAACCTAAACTCAAAACTTGCTTCCAAATTCTGTACCTCTACCGCTTTATTAATATATTCTGTTCATTCTAAAATATATTTTAAAAATGAAAAGATTTAATTTTGCAAAATTTTAAATAATTTTACAATAAATATTGAATATAATTTTAATGGTTCTAAAATATTTTTGTCTTGTAAAATATTAGGATTTTTTGTAATTTTTTAGTGAAAGTAATATGATTTGAAAGCATAATTCTTTTTAAAAATCTGGGTTTGATGGTTTGTTACACAGTTCATGAAGGTCTGGATCTATTGAATTTATTTTAGTACTTAAGAGGTTGACATCACTGAGAAATATATTCCTGCATGACAGCCAGTGGAGAGGTTTGGGAGGTTAGTGGATCTTGGTATCCTCAGATATCAACAAGGTATTATTGCAAATTATTCAGGAATTTAAAAAACGCTTAGTAAATGTCAATGTCTGAATGGGGCTGAACACATTTTAAAGTTCTGACCCTGCTTTTTAAGAATCCAGATGTGAATTTTTTTTTTTTTTTTTTTGGTTACTAGGTCTCCCTATGTTGCCCGGGGGGACCACAGACTCAAGCGATCCCCAGCCTTAGCCTCCCACGCACCTGGCTGCTTTTTCAAGACCAGGTTTCACTATATTGCCCGGGGTACTCTCGAACCTGTGAACTCCAGCGATCCCAAGCCTCTTGCCTCCCAGCACTTGGACAACAGGCGCACCATCACGCCTGGCTAGATGTAAAATATTTTTTACCTTAAGAAAGATAACATCTTTTTTTTTTTTGGCAATTAAAAAAAAATCCTGCAAGAACAATAGAAACAGTTCCAAATACACATTTTCAAAATGCTTCCTCTAGAGCCTGAATTTCTTCTTGAAAGCAGTTATTTATTGTTGAGATGTCACATATACCTGGAAGGAGTGGCTTGAATATATATTTTAAAGATAATTGTTAGATAGCTTACTACTAACAGATGCTTGTCATCACAAAAAATGTTGGAAAATTAGGAGCTAAAAAACCCCCAAACACCTCATCTTTAAGATTGATAACCCTTCCATGAAGCAGCCAGCAAGTATAAACATTTTCATAGCTGTTATCTAGCTCACTGCAAAGCATTATAAAGAATGACCATCTTCCCATGTCTTATTTTTATAAAATTAATCATGTAAGGATATATTGCAGAACTCTGTCTCCCACCCTGAGTGAGAGGTCTGGCCCCCATGGAAACAGTGGAGGGGATGATGCCTGTGTGAGCTTTCTGCAATCACACAGAATCTCTTTTCACCCAATATTCTACAAAAGGCAGCTACCACGTCAACAGGCTACTGACAGAGTTTGCCATAAAAAATTATGTTTGGTTAAGTCATGTATTTCCATTTTTTTCTTTATTAGCTCTCACACACAAAAAATAGTTCTTCTGTATTGGTGCAAAGTGTGGCAAGTATGGTAAGCTGAGACATGATGGAAATATCTCCAGCGAACAGCAAAGTAAGCCTCCACTCTGTGTCACCTGTTTTCAAGTCCTTTTCTGCAATCTTCAACTTGTTTTCTATGTGTCTTTCAACACCATTTGCTTTCTAAAATGCACTTTTGTGAAGTTTTCTATTGAGTAGAAATTACTAAACATAACTGTAAATATTGTTCTCATCTTCTGTTTACTTGGCATCTAAATATTGGGTTTACTGTAAGTCACATGCTACTAATAAGATACACACTTAGAGCAAGTTCAATATTAACAGTCGTGGGGGTAAACTGACTTTTCATGTGCTCATCCTAATCACCAAATGTTTTGCTGATCCCTTCATGCATCTGATCGCTGCTTATTCTTCGTAAAATGGTGGACAGAGTAATCAGAAGTGGCTTATCTTTCATTTGTGGCTCCTTCATCTTGCTGTTTGTCTTTGTTGGCATGTCAATTGTGCGAAGTGTCTCAGGACACTTGTCAGTAATGTAAAGCTTTATTTGCTTATTTAGAATACTCATAAATTGTCTTGGGCAGGTATACATGCAGGAAGCTCTCATCGGCACTGGAGATGAAGGCCTCCCACTCTTTCTCATAGTACTGTGTGTCACATGGGGCCATTGGACCCATGAATCTAGGGGGACTCTGAGTCAAGTCCACAACAGATACATGTAGTCCCTGTTTTGGTCTGTGGGAGCACAGAAATTAGCATGTAAGTGACACCACGAGGAACAGTCTTAATCATCAATTGTGAAAATTTCAGTTGTTAAGTGCCTTGAAAAAATGTTCCTCAAGAATACTTAAAGCTCTCTTACAGTCTTGCAAATCTATAGGGAAATGAAAACTCTTACTAATTCTATAAGCTGTAATTTAAAACATCACAAACATTAAGAATGAAAGTTCTCTCTCTAAGAATTGAGTCAAGAATAGTTTGACTATTGTTTGCATTCTTTTTGTTGTTTAAAATTTGCAAGGAGAGAGTATCTTTTCTATATTGAATTGTCATTATCATATGCTTTTGTATGTTTAGGTCAGCTTCCTATGTTCCATCCTTTGCTCTTTGAATTGTCATGAAATAGCTTCTAGAATACCTTTATTTTATTTTATTTTATTTTATTTTTTGAGACTAGGTCTCGCTATTTTTGCCCGTGGAACTGCAGGTTCTCGTTGTCCGTGGCACCACAGACTCAAGCACTCCCCAGCCTCAGCTTCCCAGGTAGCTAGGATTACAGGCACGTGCCAACATGCCTAGCTATTTTTTTGGAACTAGGTCTCACTACGGGCCCCAGGTGGGACTCAAACCGCGATCCCTAGCCCCGGCCGCTTCATAGGCTGAAACTTAGAGGCACAAGCCACTGTGCCCAGCCCTAGAGTACCTTTAATATGACGTTTGTGCTGATATCACTGGGACACTTTTATCCTTTTTGTCACAATCACTTTCCTCATGCATGTCAGTAAGTTTGCCTTCATAAGTGTACATTAGCCTGCACACCTAGAGTCTCTGGAATGCCAGCAGGATCAGTTCTTCCACGATCAGCTCTTCTTTCTAGAATTACATTTACATTTTATTTCACCTTACATTCAGTGTAATCACTTTCTATTTCCTTATTGCATTTTCATATTTGTACTCCCCCCCAAATGTTATTGATTTTCCAATCTTTTACATACCTGCACAGTTCGGGGAGTCCAGCTTCTCATCTCCACCCATCCTCTACCAAAGCAATTGTTGACAGTTTATTTACTGTGGGAATTGAGACTTGACCTGTTACTGGTGAATTGGGATTGTTTAACTAACTGTGGTAACTAAACTTTGTGTCTCTTTGAATGATGCAAAGCAATGACTAATTGTAGTTATTTCTTATTATTTTAGATGATTTAATATTTAATATCCCTACATTCGATTACACTGTCACATGCAGTTGTACCCATGCACTCTCATGTGAAGTGTGCTTTATTGGGCTCAATATAAACCAACCAAGTCCCGTAACAAAGGTGATAATAGGGGTAACTCTACAGGATAATTGACATTTCAATAGATCCTCTGGGATGATATTTTCACCCAAATCCTGCATCTGGTTCCTTATTGCTCCCTCTGCATGTATAAGCCAGAATTCTGGGACAGATGTCACAGTAGCACATCCGTTATTAGTTATTGCCACATATAAAGCATCTGAAAATATAATGGTTTGAAACGAAGATCAGCAAACTGTGACTTATAGACCAAATCTGGCCTGCAATTTGCTTCTTTTCTGTTTTGAAAGAAACGTTTCATTAGGACACAGCTGCGCCCATCTACTTGTGTGCTCTCTGTGACTGCTTTTGTACCGTGATGGCAGAGCTGAATGGTACCAGACACATATGGCCAACAAAAGTTAAAATATTTACTACCTGGCCTTTTATAGAAAAAATGTGCTGACTACTGTACTAAAATGACAGCCATTTATTACTCTCATGAGCTTCTGCATTATCTAGGAGGTTCTGCTGACCTTGATCAGATGTGGCTGATGCTGACGGGGCTCCTATTTCCACAGTCAGATGGAGGCTGACTGTGTTAACATGGTCGAGGTTACAATGATTTGGCCCTATCTCTTAAGTCTCTTATCTCTCTAATGGGCTACCCTGGATCTGTTTTTATGGCTTTACAAGATTCAAGAAAGAAACATGCAAGTGCCTCTTCAAGCTTCTGCTTGTCTCATTGTTACTGTCCTTTTGGCAAAAATCAAGTCACTTACTTATGCCTGGAACAAGTGTATACAGACTCTACCCAAATGGATGACTACAAGGTACATCCTGGTCATCTTATTATCTGCTCACCATCTTAATAATGTTAATTAATATATCTGAACTTCAGTTCCTTTGTTATGACTTACCTTATGATACATTTCTTAAGATATTTTTTAAAAGAACACATTACATACATAAATAAGCAGAAACCATGCCGAAAGGCTTAGCCAAAAGCAACACTTGTCCCTTTCTTCCGTTCCATCTATTTCCCATGCACAGTCATCGTTAATCCTCTTTTTTGTTTCTTCTGAAATTAATCAGTTAAGCATTCATGTTAAGAAGTTGGATAAATATGCCAATTAAATGAGAATGAAGCATACAATACCAAATAAGAGCAGAAATTTAATAAATAGAAACAGAAGTACAATACAATAGAACACTAAAACCAAAACCTGTTCATTTCATAAACAGACTAGACAAATCTTTGGTTATATTAATCAAGAAAAAAAAAGAAAACAATTGAAATGTAATCCGAGTGAAGAGGGTACTTAATATTTTTGCTCTTATTTGATGTTTTTAATCCAAGTTTTGAAATAATATTACATGTTGTCATCTATGCCTAATTCCCTCTTCCCTCCTGACATCCATCTAACTTGGCTATGTCACAATTTTTGGTTATGTCTACATTCAGTATTTTCACTATTACAACAATGAAAATAACTGTTTACTGTTCAGTCAAATAGCATTCGCTATCAAATTGATAATTTTCATGTTTTCACTTATTCATTTTATTTTCATTGATTTCCTAGTTAAGCCTTCCTGGTTCTATCAGGAAAATGATTGTACCAATTTATACTTCCACTAGCAATGGATAGAAATGTGTTTCCCTCTTAATACATTTTGTGACTGGACATCTTTCTTTTTGGCCAATCGTAAATCGTTTTGGTTAGACTTGAGGTTCCCTTAGTACTAATGATACAGAACATTATTTCCTGTGGAATAGCCATATGTTTTCCTTCTATGGTGAAATATGTTTATGCATGGTGTTTGGCTGCTTTTCTATCAGCTGTCTTTTAAAAAATATATATATACACATTTAGATATATTTTATACATTTTGATAATAATTTTAATTCATTTTTATTAATAAAAATTTATCCCAGTATGTTGCTTATCTTTTCACTTTATTTATGGTGACTCGTATGTCTTGTCTCTGGTGAACATTAGTTATTAATTTTAATGTAATCAAATTTGTCAGTCTTCTGTGGTTACCAATTTTGTTTTCATTACTTGATTAGTACATGGTTGAGTATCTAGTATGAAGGGAAATCTTTGTCTTGTCCTGAATTGGGGGAAAACAATTCTAATTTTCACTTCTAAGAATGCTGTTGTATGGATTTTAGATAAATTATCAAATTAAGGGTACTCCCTTCTAGGCATTGGTGACTGACTCCCCTGTTAATTTTTTTTTAATCATGAATTGGTGTTGAACATTATCCAATGATTTTCCTATTTTGAAGATGTGGTATCCTTTTTAATTTGTAGTAAAGACACATTTGGCAATTTACATTTATAATTTTTACTCCTAGTGTTAAACCAATGTTTGCTTTTAAGATAAATTTAACTTGATAGAGTTGGTTCCTCAGTGTTTTAGCTGAGAGTTTGGCAATAGGTTCATAAGTGAGAATATGCAGGGATTTTTTTCCCTTTTAAATCTGCCTTTGGCTGGTTTTGCCATTACACGATACAGATTTTACACAGGGTATTTCCCCTTCCTTTCAGTTCTTCAGAAGCGTTTGTAATAAGTTGGAGTGATTTGTTCTTTGGTAGGTTGGTAGAGCTCACCTGTAATAACATCTGGACTTAATATTTCTTTGTGGGGTCATTTTAACTACTGATTTTATTTCTTCAGTGGTTACAACACTCTTAAGACTCTGCTTTGTCTTGATTTCATTTTATTTGGCTTAATTTTTTAAAGAGTTTGTTCATTGTAATTATTTTAAAATTAGCATCAAGTTCATATTATCCACTAACCCTTTTTATATCTGTCACATCTATATTAAGTATCCTTTTCACTCTGATTACATTTTAATTGTTCCTTTATATTTCTTGATTAATATAACCTAAGATTTGGCCATTCTAGTGTGTCTATGAAATGACCAAGTTTTGGTTTTACTGTTCTTTTGTGTTGTATGTACTGGTGTTTCTATTTATTAAATTTCTGCTCATATTTAGTGTTATATACTTCATTCTCATTTAATTGGGTATATTTATCCAACTTCTTAAAATGGATGCTTGACTCATTAATTTCATTTCCTTTTTTTCTACTATAAGCATTTAGTATTATAATTCTTCCTCAAAAAATTTAATTTGTACAAATTTTTTATGTGTAATAAATTCACAATCATTTACTTCTCCTTAAAGAAATCTTGTACCAGTTGCCTTTTATATCAATGAATTATTTAGGAGTATAATTTTTTTGCTTATAGATTTTATTGTTTATATTTAATTTCATTGTGGTCAGAAAACAAAACCTATATGACACTCTAAGGCATGTTTTATACCCTGGATTGAGGTCAGTGTTTTTAAATGTCCCCTGTGTAGTTGAGAAAAACCTGATACTCTAATAGCTAGTTTTGTTACAAACAGTTATTAATTGTATCACTCTAGCTTTTCATATATTCACTGTTTTTGGTCTGTTTAACCTGTAATAATTGACAGAGAAAGGTTGAATTCTTTCTCTGTATGAAGTATGATTATGAGTTGGTCAGTATTTTCTTACAGTTCTACCATTTGGAATTCAGTTTATTTTGAGACTTTTTTGGTGATATAAGTTTAGAATAATTATTTCTGCCATGTGAAATAAACTCAGGCTCTTTATCTCTAATAGTGGTTTTGTTTAGTAACTATTTTGTTTGGTGAAAAAAATAGCGATTCTAGTTTCCTTGTCTTTATAATATATATGTATGTCTCTAAAGGCATCTTTTGTATTCAAACTTGCCAAACTTCATATTTTAGTATTTATTTTAAATTATGTATTATAATTTTTTTAGTATAGAGATACCCAATCTTTCAGCTGGTGTGTGTGTGTGTGTGTGTGTGTGTGTAAGTAAAGCAGTTATTGTTACATTTGGATTTATACCATCTTCCTTACCCTTTTTGCTCATTCTATGTTTTTTTGTGTTGTAAATTGATTTTTGTTTATTTTTCATTTTTTGTTAGTTTGGAAGTCAGACCCTCTCTTCTTACAATGTTACCCTTAGAATTTATCATGCATCATTAACTTAACGATGTTTAGGTTTTTAAATATTAGAATAGTCAAGGACCTTAGTCTATTTAATACTGATCATCCACCTACCAATTTACATATTCTGTAAACAAATTTCAGTTCTGTCATTTTGTTCATCTCACAGAATAGAAGAGGATAATGTAAGAGGAGGATAATAGAGGAGGATAATTTAATCTCTTCCATGGTAATGAAGCACCACAGAGATGCAAAAGCTGGGTGGTCATTGTTAAATCATTTTTATATGAGATGACTGACCTAAACATTCAGATGACTGCATGTAAGATGGGGCCTAAAAAAATGATTTTGTTCATTTGCCCACAAGATCAGGGGTAGGGTGCCCAGAAAATTGTACATTATGTTGACATGTTGTATACATTTGGACTAGTCATTAACATTGGATGTCTCTTACTGACCCTTGGAGACAGAGCCTTCAGAAAAGAAAACAGGGAAAAAAAACTGCCTTTCTAGGAATTATTCTATAGAATGATCATCTTCTCAACTTTTGACTTTCTTTTCTTTAAAGAGGCTTATAAGACTTTCACATTTATCCCAACCAAATTTTGATGCCTTTTATGAGTTTTTATATATCTCTCTCCAGGGTTTTACATCTTTTATCCTTGACCCATCCTTGAATTTGACTTTGCCTCTTCAAGCCAGTTTTTCTCTCCTCTTCAGAAAAGATTGACTCCTTAGTGTTTTTTATTTGGATCTTTCTAAAGTGCTATAACTCTCACAAATGACTTGGGAAATCTTTTGGGGATTTGAAAAAAAAATTTTTTTTCCTTTAAGCATTAAATCCACTTTAAAAATTTATATATTAAGAAGTAGTCTTGATTTCACCAGCTGAATCACCAGCCTAAGTCATGAGAAACTCTGTAAGCATGGTTAGGTTTATACATGTATGAGGAACTTGGGTTTCCCACAAATGAAAGTATTTTCATGAATGTGACTTAATTTGAGTTCTTACAAAGCTGAAGGAAAATGACCAGTTTTATTTGAAGAAGGATGAGAAAGTTTTACAGTGAAGTATTTCAAGCTCATGGTGAAAAAAAAAAACCTAACTAATTTAAAACAACCAAAATGTCAGCTATAAAGATGTACAACATTTTTCAGGAAGCCTCTCTATCCTGAGCAAATGTTTTCATAGCAAATAACAATCCTTTCATAATCACTGTTACTGAAGAACATCCCAAGGTTGCCAGATGGAAATATGTTAAATATGTTCTGAAATCTAATCTAACAGAATCCCAACATTTGAGCTCATTCATAGGTAGGCATTCAAAGGCAATACAATTTTTATAAAATATGTCTGTCTAGGTAATCCTGAATGCTGAATATTGTCAAAGTTTCTCAGGAATTCTCAGTTTCTTGTGGAAAGCCTTTCCAACTGGATTTTTAACCACCAAGAAGAAATAATAATAACTCAAAATTTAAAATAAACAGTGCTAGAAAAATACTATAACCCCTACCTCCAAAAAGCAGCAGTAGGAATTTAGTGCTACTTGTAATATGACACAGGGATTTGAAAGTGAACATAAATATTAGGCCTGAGACTGACTGTTGGAATATCTAGACAAGCATGATATATAGAGGCAGGATGAGTCTCTGGAAATGGTCCTTCAAGGTGATCCTCACATTTTCTCAGCAGCTATGTATAGGTGTGTAAATGGTGGGAATGTACCACTGAGAAGACAGAAGTTTCCAGGCATGTGCTGCTGATTATTAGCTGGATGCAGCAATGGGAGCTAAGAGAAGAAAATTTAGGATAGAAGTTTTCACAAAGTCAAAAAGCAGAGGTGGGGGTTAGGGGTGATTAATGAGTCATTAAACTGGGCTATGGAAGTTTCCAGGAATCAGAGGTGGGGTCAGAAAGGATTATCTGTCATTACAGAAAACCAAACCAACATGACCCCAAAGCAATAAAATTCCATACAGGAATGAATCCCCACAAAGAACAGTATAAAAGATACCCTGGCTCTGGAAAACACAGATCTTATCCTAACACTGCCCACCTGCATCTGTGCAGGCGTTTCTTTTTCTTAGCAAACTTGCCCCTTTCAAAATGCAGCCCTTTGCTCACCTGCATCTATGCAGGTGGCTCTTTTTCCTAATAAATCTACCCTTTTAAAATACAGCTTTTGACTGTGTCTCTGTGAATGTTATTTGCCTTAATAAACTCTCTAGGTGCGCTGAATGGGAAACTCCACCAAAATCATTTTCAGAGGGAACTGAAAAATGCCACTTACCAAGCCCAACAGTAGTACAACTCATGGTATCTACTTCCATAAAAATGTAAGAAGGGAAAAAAAAACCTGGCCAGAAGGTTACATATCTTGGCACAATGACTTGGAAATCCCTGAAAGAATCCACAGAGGGAGAGAATAGGATCTGAGGTCTAATGGTTTCATGCAATAGTTGCTTTTTTAGATTTTGCTTTCAAACAAAGTCTCCTATAACAGAGCAGGGACTATTTCCTGACCTTTTTTTTTTTTTTTTTTTTGCCAAGTTGAATCTGTCTGAAAATTACTCAGTGTCGAGGAGAGTGGGGTTTTCTGGCTTTTCCTCATGCATCTGAGTCTTTTTATTCTGATATGTTAATCCCTCAAGTCATTTGATCTACCCCAAGCAATATAAACAACATTTACAGCAAATCTAGCACTCTATCAGTCATGTGAAAACGGCCTGCTATTCCAATTGTCACATGAATGTGAGAGACTCAAATGTAGTCATTCAGACTTTCCTGCTCAAAGACAATTAGACAGTGTCAGCTTTGTGCCTTGACATCAGCCATTCTCGAGGACTTAGAATCTGATGGGTGAGGGATGGCTGGTCTGTCTTAGCATTTCTCACACAGCAACAGGGAGCTGACTCGGGGTCACGATTGACCCCCAATGTAGGCTACAGTAATGGCCAAACCCATGACACTGTGTATTCATAAAAAAGTCATGACTGAGGAAACAGAGATGGAGAAACTCAGCCAAAAATACATTCTCTATTGACAAAATAGTTCGTACATAGTCTGAAGTATCCTTTAAATTTATTAAACATTCCTTTATGCAAGGTCATTTCTACTTTGTATATGAATACAAAGTATTCATATTTTAATTTTAATTATAAATGTCAGTTTGGAACATCAGCTTACAACTGTGGCCAAAAAGGACCTTCAATTCTAGGAACATGAGCTAGGGATAGAGGCACATGCCTGTAGGTGGCAGCCTAGGAAGCCACGGGGGGGGGGTAGGGATCGCGGTTTGAGTCCCCCCAGGGGCATGTAGTGAGACCTAGTCCCCCAAAAATAGCTGGACGTGGTGGTGCACGCCTGTAATCCCAGCTACCTGGGAAGCTGAGGCTGGGGATTGCTTGAGTCTGTGGTACCCTGGGCAATGTGAGCCTGCGGTTCCACGGGCAAAAAATACCGAGACATAGTCTCAAAAAAAAAAAAGTTTAGCAATGTGAAGAAGGATGCACCAATTACACCCAGTGGATGACAGGGCTTAATGGAGGTATGGGAAGGTTTGTTGTGAAGACCTTATAATGTTTAAAGTTTCATTGCCTAGGGAGTCAAAGTGGGGAACAGGAAGAGAATTATTTATAGTCTTTACCAAAACTCAACACCACAAGATGTCCAGTTGTAGAGCCCATTATTCAGGTAGTATCTTAAAATTGAATGCTGAAACTTTCTTGTAATGCTGGTGGGAGTGTCTGTTGGCAGAGCCACATTAGGAAACAGTTTGACAGTATCTACATCACAAGCTGAAAAAGTACATATGCTATGACCTAGCTATTGCATGCTTATGCATACCCCCAAGGAAATGTTCACCAAAGACATTTACTAGAAAGTTACTAGAGTCAAGTGTGGAATGAATAGATAAATGGAGGCATATTCAAATGAAGTACTAGACAACACTGTAAATGAACAAACTGGAGTTGTTCACAGCAGCTTCACAATTTTCAGAGAAACAAACTAGTCACAAAGAGTTCATCCTACATGATTCCATTGATATAAAATTGAAAAAGAGGCTAACTAACCCTCAAGCTAGAAATTAGGTGAGAGTCTCCCTTTGGTAGGGCTGTGGTACTGGTTAGAATAGGTAGGAAGAGAGATTGTGGGTGCTCTAACCATCCATTTCTTCATTAGCTACTGTGAAAATTCTCTGAAGTGGACACTTAGTAACCATTAAATTTTCTAGGTGTATGTTATACTTAGAAAATTTACTCTTAACTGGATGTTACCCCTGCATTAAAAAATATCTGATCATTTTCTCCAATGACCATATGTAATTCAGAATTTTTTTTCAAGTTCCAAGAGTTGCAACCTGCTCTCCAATAACCTCATGCTCTACATTCTATTTTTTTCCAAAATTGTGCTTGTATGCAAGCACATACACTTGCATACATATGGTTCCTCTTGCTTCTTTTCCAAATATGAGTTCAGCTTTATGTAATGTACATTTTTGGTACATAAGGTACTCTTCCAGGTACTTAGTATGCATTAATTCATTTAATCTTGAACACCATCCTGTAAAGCTGCTCATAGTTCCCTCGACCTTACAGATAATGAGGTCCAGAGAGATAAGTAACTTACCCCAAACACAGGGTTCACCAGTTCTTACTGACTCCAGGGATGATGACTCCAAACTCTTTCCCTGCATGTTAAAGCTTCCTTTCCTTGGGCAAGAAGAGAGCAACTTAAGAACTGCATCTTAAGTCAGAAATAATGTAGTCCAACCCCCTCCTGCTAGAGATGGAAAAATAGCAGACCCAGGTTCCACCCTATGGCCATTATTTCACATATTAAATATTCACTGTAAGACATAGGAAGTAAAAAATAGATTAATAAGAACAGCATTTTAAAAACTGCAAAAAAGAGATGAGGAATATAGCATTTGCACTATTAACTACAACATACAACCTAAATTGCTTTGCTTTGAAGATGAATCATAAGTGGCACTTTTCTTATAAGGAGGGAAGGTGATCCTGGGCTTTAGAAGTTACCATGCATCACAAATAACTTTGCACTGTGGTTCCTTAGAAGCTGATTGGAGCATTTGCACAACACAGCCTATTACCTCAAGCTAAGCCCATTCTCATAACTTGCACTGTTTGAGACTCAGAGAATCAATCCTTCATATTTTTTTTTTGTCTTTGAATGTGGACAAAGGGTGATAGTCTGAATGCTCTAAAGGTCTGTGTTTCTTTCTGCTGCCGGGATTGAGGTGGCTTTGGTCTCTGAGCATGGGAGGCACTGGGGTGACAGAAGCACCCAGTTAACAGAAAACACAGTTTTTACTAACTCATCAAGTCTTTCTCTGCATGAAGGCAATAGATTTTTCAATGAAATCATATCCATAGTCCTGAAGGTCAATTTTCTTGCTTTATTAAAAAAATGGCCCCAGAAGTACCTGAATTATTATGTATTATATGTATTTATATATATATATAATTTTTAAACAACTATATCTACACCTAGTTGTTATTTACATTAACAGCTGATGGATATTGGATTGAATAGTATTGGAAATGCTTTTATTTTTTAGAAATATGTCAAATAAGACTTAAGAGTTTTAAAACGTTAAAGTTCAGCTTTATTTAGATCAGTATTTAAAATGTTCATTATAATTATACATTTTGCTTTTAATTTTAAAAGATAATTTTCAATATTTTAAATGGAATATAATTTTTAAAATTAATAAGTGAGAAATAGCTTTGATTTTTATGAGTAGCTTAATTTACATTTTGATATGCTATCCACAAATTTGGCATACATTGAGTAAAATTTTATTTGTTTAAATTCTTTATATCATTATTAGTAATTGAATGTAAACTTTACCTACATGAAGGTAAAGGGATGACTGTTTTTAAGGAGTATATAATATATACTCCTTAAATGAATGTGTATGTTAATACTGCATATATATGTTCATAATACATAATAACAATGAAATTTAGTCTTTGCTACTGGACTTTCACCCATAAATTTATATTGGCTGTTCTGTTGCTATGATGCAATAGATCTACAAATAGAAGTAATTTTGTTATGTGGAGAAAACATTTTATTATGGGTCCATGAGCTTCACCTATGACTTTAAAATATTTATCATAAGGTGTAGGTGCCTCTGTGTATTCTGGCTTCAGGTCCTGCAAAAGTGAGCAGCAGGTCTGACCAAGATTTTTTTCACCACTTCTTCATGTGGGCAGTGGAGTCTTAGCCGACTTGGGTCTGACCAGATGTCTCCTCTCTTGCCAATACAGTGCCGACTCGCTCTCTAGAAGCATGAAATCAACGTTGGTACAATGTTGGTCCATGCTCATTTCTCCCTCTCTAAAACATAGTTCTCTTTTGCAAAAGCTGCTTCACAGTACTTTTCATATGATCCTTTCCTCTTTTAAGATGATAATGTGAAAAAAATATGAAAAATGGATTAAAAAGTGAAAAAAAATGGACTAAGAGAAGGTATTTTGTGGTTTTATTATTAGCCTATTTGAGTGCTTTCTCAATGTTGTCTACTTTCCTCTGGTCTCCTCTGCCCCTCTCCCACCATTCTAGTGTGTCATGTGCTTTTCTCAACTCTATCTTCACTCTTCATCGAATTGTATTTGCATAAAGCTGAAGTATGAAATTATTTTCAATCTGAATTTTTGCCAGAATTCTTTACATAGATCAACCACTTTTTTCTGTAATGTTTTAAAAATCATTTGTGCAAAAGAGAATAGAGTTTAGTGGTTTCCTCATAAAAGCAACAAAGAAAGTTATCCCGGTTGACAGCATTTTGAGTCCAGTGATGATGGCTCTTCTCCCTTTCATGTAAATATCATAGGGTTAAAGAAAGAATCTGGAAGTGCCATTATTTCCATTTCTACTGGAGCTTTAGATAAGAGTCTTATCTCAGTATTTTGCCCTTCATTAATTTTCTATCTGCTTGGCAAGCTAGGAGGAAGTGGGTTTCCTATGTTGGCTAAGACAAGTTACTTCTCATCTGCTGCTGTCTTACTGACCCCACATTTCCATAAATTACTCTGTGGTGGGTGAGATGGTTGCCAAGATAGGCAGTCTAGACTATAATTAAAACTAAGATTTTTTTCTTCACTCTATAAATTTAGCAGTTATTTCTTGAAACCATCCAGTTTCTCCTTAATTTGGCTCTCGGAAAATAAACCACAAGTGACACATTTTTCACTGCGGTTTCCTCAGGCATTGTGGCCATCCTCATTTGGGGTGTTATGGTTACAACGGTTCCAGATTCAGGCTGAGTGATACAGTGGCTATCAGAAAATCTTCAGCTGTAACCCCATATAAATAAATTAAGAAAACTCATTTGACAAGAAGTGAAATGTCTTAGAAATTGCCAAGGCCAAAGTTCCAGAGTCCCAATTCATTTTTATTTATAATTCAGTGGAGCCATCTAGAATATCAAAAGCACTGGCTACGTTCTTGACAACTCTGCTATTGGTTAGAAATAATTTAAGGTAGCATCCAGAATAGAATGTCCATAAGAAGATATGGAGTTAATCAAATGCAGAATAACGAAATCTTTCCAGAGTGTTCTATTTGTATATTTTAATACTCACTACAGATAAATAGTTTGCAATGTATCCCTTTGTTTCCCAACAGGGATTTGCAAACTCCTGTTTTTCACTTTTATATCATGAAGTCAGATTCTTTGGAAGACATTTAAAGAATGAAAGTTCTGAGGCTATTCCTGCTCTCAGTTCTCAGATCATTCAGTAATCTTAGGCCCTAACTCATTCATTCTTTGGAAAATGAACACATTTTATGTTGTGGGAAATGTGGCAAAAATTCTATCACAGGCTTATTTGATAGAACCCAAAGGGCCAGAGGCTCAGAGCATGTGTGATTTTTGATTACGCAGAACACATCTTGTAACTTTTAAGACACTTGGTCTCCAACAAGCCTGAGCATTGTCTCCCTAACTGCCATCCTTGGAATAATAAAATAGTAATAATGATAACCACAATGAAAGTTAATGATGCTTGTACTCTAGGGTAGACACTAAGTTGGGTGCATCATATGCATTATCCTATTTTCCAATAATACCATGTGACCCCTATAATTCTTTTCTCCATTTTACAGATGAGAAAAGTGATGTTCAAAAGGGCTAGTTTATTCAAGATCTCTAAGCTAGAGAATGGTATAGAAGAGACTATACTAACAGTAGGTCTCCAGAATCCATGCTCTTTGTCTCTTCACTCTTCTGGGGAAAATACATTAGGTCACCTACTATGAAGCCATTGAAGAGATCAAGGAATTCTCCAGGGCAGATTTTGTTGCCTCTTGAGTCCTTAATCATTCCTTCAAACCTTCCAGTTGGCATGACTCTCTGCTCATGAAAAGATGTTTCATTTACTGAAATGTGACTCCAGAAGTCTTATGAGTGCAGTCAACCCATAGTGGGTATGAAGGAGTTAACGTACTGACCGTCCTTCCTGTGCGGGTCCAGCCAGCAGCAGTTCATCACAAAGCAGGCTTTGATCCTGACAGCTTTCCTTTCACTCAGGGGGAGCAGGGAGGGCTTGACATGGGGAAGCAGGAAAGACTATAGAGAAAAGGGTCTTGTTTGTTTCCTGGGTGGATTGCCTCCTTCTTGGCATGCCTCCAGGAAGCGAGTCTTTTCCTGCCCTAAAACTTTAGGGAAATAAATCTCTCTCCTGTAGAACAGACCTGAGAGAGGCCCAGGGCTGCCAAATGAGATCCATCAGGTCCAACAACTTGGCCATCAGGGCGGCCAGTGTGTGGCCTAAAAGGTTGCAGCCCCGGCCATGCATGAGCATGGGGTGGCCTCGGGTAGAGAAGGGTCATGCTGGTGAGGTCCTCAATCACAGGGACTGGCAGTCAGGACTAGGAGGTGCTGAGAAATGTGTGTCCTGAGACTGATACTAGGAGAAAGAGTAATTCTGAGAACAGCCTGAGAGGAAAGCATGTGGGATACTGAGCCTCATATTGAAAGACTGTAGAACCTGAGGGAGGAACAGAGAGTATAATGGGTACAAACCCATGAGGAAAAACTATAGAATTAAGTGCAAGAAGAGGAGAGTCAGGGCCAGAAAGAATGAGGTCCTTACAGTGAATCAGCAGGGTTCCTCACAGCCCATGCTCTCTTTACCCTTTTGCATGTAGCAGACTCAGATTCTGTTTGTGGAATTTAACCTATGCAATTTGAACAAGGTTAGCCATTCCCACCTCTATTCAATGCAGGTGATTCTATTTGTACTGTAACTGAAGCAGGGGCAGGAGTGAACTCACCAGGGCTGTGAAAAACAGTGAGACTTTTTCTGGCATTTGAGGTGGGGAATCTTTGGACCTGAAGCTGAGAAGTAAACACTGAAGAGATTATATCTATGTTAGAACACTGAAGGGAGGAGGACTCTGTCTTAGGTTTGTTTACTGTTCAAATATTTACCTTCCTTTCCCTACTTCCATGAGAAGAGTGTACATCTCCTTTGCAATGCTCTTGGATCTGACCATGTGACCTGCCTTACAGTGGGCAGTCCTCCAGTTTGGGCTTTTTTGACGCAGAGTCAGAGACCCTAAGGCAAACAACCCCCAAAGAAGGTAAGTCTAGCTGTATTACCCGACCTGCAGGTATGTAAGAAAGAAATGCTCATTGTGAAAGTCTTTGATATTTTTGTGTTAGGCAGCATCATTATGATAATGGCTAATTGATGCAGCCTCTTTCAGACTGAAGGCGACATAGCAGTGACAAGGCCAAGAGATAGAAAGGGAAATAATATACCTTCTAGTGACATTGTTTGAATCCCTGATCATGCTGTTCCTGGCACCAGACTACTTCTTGAACTTTCCCCACTTTCTGAGTCAATAGGACTATGTTTGCTTAAGTCATCTCATGTTGGATATTTGTCATTGGAAATAATTTCTCCTAACCTAGAACATACAGTAAATATGAAAAGGACCTATAGGGTCCTGCAATACAAGCACAGACAAGAGAAGAAAAGATGAACACGTGTGATTTGGGTGAAAAAACAATAAACAAGACAACAAATGAGAAATCAGACAGTAGGAGGAAGAAAAAGTTTATGCTAAGTTTCATGAGACACAGATTCTGAGATAGAAATTTTTGAGCATGTGCATGCTAGGAAGCATTGTAGGATGCATTCCTTTGAGGTAGTAAGAGAAGCAGAATGGGACAAAAGGAAAAGTTGAATTGCAATATATTTTGTCTCATGGGGAACCTGGAAGCTGGGCTTATTACTCAGACTTGTCCTTCTGGATGCAAAGAAATCAGACCTTTACATCTACCCCATGGTTGAAACGTGATTGAGAGCTGGCCTCAAGGAGCATTGAAACCTTAGGTGAGATAACATCCTTAGCCAAAGGCAATGCTTAGGGAGGGACTCAGCTGTGAGTGGTTGGTGGCCAAAACTTCCTGCAGCTGGGAGGTTGAAAACCTTGGCTGTTAACAGGGAGAATTATGATCCAGTATCCACTAGAAGGACTACAGCCTGGTGTGGGGTTGGAATGGTTTCTGGCTGAGATTATCTATCAGATGAGACGTTGTCACTATTTGACTTGCTTTCACTTTGCACTATCAGCAAGGGAGGAATAATCAATCAGTCAACAAGTATTTATTTAATGCAGACAGGGTACAAAAGAGCCCATGTTTACATAATGCAAGAGAAGGGTGACAACAGCAGTTTCTTTCCAGAAGAGTCAGAGGAAATTTGTCACAAAAAAAAAAACTATGTCATAATCTGTCAATATTTTACTTCTCACAAAGGTGATGAAGGACTAGAAGGAATGGCTAGTTAGTTCTCCAGTGTACAAGTTCTCAATATGATGATGTATATATGGGGGGGAACGCCCTTTTTATTATGCTACCAAGTATCCTACATGCCCAGAGGTAAGGACTTGCTAAAGGAACCAACCATGCCTCTGCAAATTAGAGGAGGATTCCTTGCTTCCAGAACTGGTCTGGAGCTCACCAGACTGGGAAACAGGGCCAATCTCCTCTCTTAAGCATCCTTTCTCTTCCTTAGGAAATCCTTCTTTGCCCTACCCCATTTCATCTTTCTTGAGTGTGCATGAAGCCTCCTGGGTGCCAGCTTGGAAACTCCTTTACTAGCATTCCTCTTGCTAAGAAATTCTGCCTCTTGACTTTTCAGTGCCCTTATGTGGAAATGTGTTACTTACAATGCCTAAAATATTTGGGGTGGAAGGGATGAAAGCAGGGAAAGTAATAATATTGGCAACACATCATAAATCCACAGAGACAGGGATGCTGAAAGTGGCAGAATTAAGGACTTTAGAAAGCACATGGGGTCAGCTATGAAGAGGGCACTATTGTGAAACACTCACGGACTGTTTTCTTAATCCTGGTGTGCAATATGGTAGAGAGAACATTCAGGAGTTCCACGATTAGAGCACCGATTTCACATGAGTTTAGTATTTCATGTTAATCGTTTTGACATTTCCAGACAATATTAGTCCCCATTCTAAAACAGCTTATTTCCCTCTTCTCCACATGAAAGCAAAGCTGTTGAGTGTTCCATCCCTATTGGGTCTGGATTTTTACCCATTGTTTGTTTTAAGTGAAGAATGATTCCTGGGTATGAAAGAAAACTACAATTTTTCTTTGTAACTGGTCTGTTTTGAGACTGAGTCTCAGGAATTTGAGGAGTCTCAGGGAGACAGGATACACTGAGAAAGGGGGATATATTTTAAGATTTAGATTAGAACCATAAAGGTAGGATTTGAGATTTTCTCTTCAGAAGAAAAATGACATTATGAAACGACACTTATGACTTGGGTTTCAGTACTCATATTTTCAATCTTTTTCAAATAGTATTGATTATCATGAACTTTCTTTATACAATCATGTCTTTACAATACTTTACAAATAGAGTATCACTGATATAAAAAGGCAAGAAAGATATTTATAAATATTTTTTATGATATTAATCAATGTGGATTTTAAAAGCGTAAGTTATAGTAAGATAAATTTTATTCTGAATTATCAACAATTGTAAAAACTTCATGAAATTTCATATTTGATAAAATTTAATATCTTTCTTGGTGAGAAATCTTGTCAGAGTTGGCATGGGAATTTTTTTATTTTATTTATTTTTAATCATTTTTTGTTTACATATTCAAGCATATGTGTGTGGATGTGTGTGTGTGTATATATATATATATATATATATATTACACCATTACCTTCTCCAGGGTTCTCCCCCCTTTCCATCATCCGAGAACCCTCCTCTTGATCTTCTTGTGCACTTCCCTTTCCCACTTTCTCCCTCCCTGCATCCTTTCCTTAGCAACCTGCCATAGCTCCACTGTCAGCTTATTTTGGGTTTTTCTTGGCCTTTTGTTTGTTATTCCTAGATCCCATCTCTAGGTGAGATCATATGGTTTCTGTCTTTCTGACTTATTTCTGCTAATATGATTCCCTCTAGGTCCATCCATGTTATCAAAAATGCTTCGTATTTGTCAGTTTTGATTATAAAATAATATTCCATTGTGCAGATATATCACATCTTTTTCAACCATTCATCAGTTTTGAAGCATTTGGATTGTTTCCATATTCTGGCTATTGTAAATATTGCTGCAATAAACATCCCAGGACAGGTGTCCTTTTGAATTAGTGTTTTTGTGTCCTTTGGGTAGATTACCATAGGTGGGTTCACTGAATTGAATGGCAGTTCCATTTTCAGTAGCTTGAGGGTCCTCCACACAGCTTTCCATAGTGTCTGGACCAGGTTGCACTCCCATCAACAGTGTAAGATATGTTCCTTTTTCTCCACAGCCACGCCAACACTTGTTGTTACCTTTTTTTTTTTTTTTAATTTGGACCATTCTTACTGGTGTAAGGTGGTATCTCAGTGTGGTTTTGATGTGCATTTCCCTGATTATTAGTAATGTTGAGCATTTTTTCATTTGCCTGTTGGCCATTTGTATTTCCTCTCTGGAGAATTATCTTTTTAGTTCTCCCATTTTTTGACTGGGCTTTTTATTTTGTTTTTGCTAAGTTGAGTGAGACTTTGTCGATCTTTGTTCTCAGGTCCTTATCATTTTTTTATGGAGGGCAAAACTTTTTCCCATTCAGCTAGGTGTCTTTTTATTTTGGTTTTTGACCCTTTTGCTGTACAGAAGTTTTTTAATTTGATGTAGTCCCAAATGTTTCTTTATTTATTTTTTTTTTAGCTATCTTTTAATGTTTCCTGAAAGGGATTTCTGAAGTGTAGATCTTGGAGAGTTTTGCCCAAATTTTCCTCTATGTATTTTATGGTTTCAGTTCTTACCTTAAAATCTTTTATCCATTTTGAGTTGGTTTCTGTACATGGTGCAAGGGAAGAGTCTTGCTTCATTTTTTTCCCCGTGTAATGATCCAGTTTTCCCAGCACCAGTTGTTGAATAGACTGTCCCTGTTTCACTGTATGTTTATTTCCCCTTTGTTTTAATTATAATGGCTTTGTAGTATAATTTGAAGTCTGGGAGAATTCCTACATTCTCTCTTCTTTTGGTTAGGAGGGCTTTAGCTATTTGTGGTCTTTTATTGTTCCAAATGAATTTCAGTAATTTTTGTTGTACTTCTTTAAAGAATAAGATTTTTTGTAAGAATTGCATTGAATCTGTAGATTGCTTTTGGTAGGATGGCCATTTTGATCAAGATAATTCTTTCAATCCATGAGCAGAGAATTTTTTTCCATTTCCGTATGTCTTCTATCTCTTTTGGCAATGTCTTAAAGTTTTCTTTGAATAGGTTTTTCACATCTTTTGTTAGGTTTATTCCCAGGTTTAATTTAATTTAATGCAGTGGTAAATGGGGTGTTTTTTAAAATTTCTTCTTCTGCCTAACTTATTCCCTATACAAAGGCTACTGCTTTCTGTGTGTTGATTTTGTAACTGACTACCTTACTGAACTGTTTTGTTGTTTCAAGTAGTTTTTCTTTGTTTTTTGGGGGGATTCTTTTCATAGAGAATAATATCATTTGCATATATCGATGGCTTCAATTCTTCTTTCCCTATTTGTATTTCTTTTATATCTTTCTCTTGCCTTATTGCCCTAGCTAGAACTTCCAGTACTGTGTTAAAAAGTAGTGGTGAAACTGGGCATCCTTACCTGGTTACCAGATCTTAATTGAAATGATTTTAGTTTTTCACCATTAAGGATGATTTTTGCTGTAGGTTTGTAATAAATGGCTTTTATTATGTTGAGATATGTTCCTTTTATCCTAAGTTTTTCAAGAGCTTTTTATCATCAATGGTTGTTGAACTTTATTGAATGCTTTTTCTGCGTCTATTGATATGATCATTAATCCTTTTTTTTCTCCTTGTTGATGTGATGGATTATGTTAATTGATTTTCAGATGTTGAACCATCCCAATGCCCCTGGTATAAATCCCACTTAGTCATGATAAATATTCCTTTTTATGCATTGTTGGATTTTATTTGCCAGGGTTTTGTTTAGAATTTTTGCATCTGTGTTCAATAGGGAAATTGATCTCTAGTGTTCTTTCTTAGTGTTGTCTTTGTTTGATTTTGGTATTAATGTTATGTTTACTTCATAGAATGTTTTGGCAGTTTTTCTTCTATCTCAATTTTTTGGAAAAGTTTTAGTAATACAGGCATTATCTCATCTTTGAATGTCTGGTAGACTTTGTGAAACTGTCTGGCCCTGTGCTCTTGTTTCTAGGGAGAGTTTTGATGACTGCGTCAATTCCACTGTTTGTGATTGATCTGTTTAAGTCCTTTATTTTGTCTTTATTCAATTTTGGGGGCTGTGTGATTCTAAGAATTTGTCATCTCCCCGATGTTGTTTGCATATATATGTTCATAGTAATTTTTAATTATGGTTTGGATTTCTGCTGTGTCTGCTGTAATTTCTCCTTTTTTGTTTATGATTCTGTTTATTTACGTTTTCTTCCTTCTTTTCTTTGTGAGCCCTACTAGGGGCCTAAAAGTTTTATTTATTTTTTTGAAGAACCAGCTTTTGGTTTTGTTTATCTTCTGGATTGTCCTTTTGGTCTCTATTTTGTTTATTTCTGCTTTAATTTTTATTATTTCCTGTCTTTTGCTGGGTTTTGGATTTTTTTTTGTTGTTATTTTTCTAGTTCCTCAAGTTGGGAGATTAGATTGTTCTTTTGGATTGTTTCTCACTTTATGATATGAGCCTGTATTGCTATGAACTTTCCTCTTAATACTGCTTTAGTTGAGTCCCATTCATTTTAGAATGTTGTGCCATCTTTGTCATTTGTTTCAATGTAAGTTTTAATTTCTTCTTTGGTTTCTTCATTTAGCCAGTGGTCTTCCAGTAACCTGTTGTTCAGTGTCCATGAAGTGTACTTGCTTCTTATTTACTTTTTGTTGTTGATCTCTAGTTTGATACCTTTATGATCAGAGGAAATGTTGGTATTATTTTAATCTTTGTGTATTTATTCAGGTTTGCCTTATAGCCTAGTGTATGGTTGATTTGGGGGAATGATCCATGTGTGTTTGAAAAAAAAGTATTCTTTTCCTTGGGGGGTACAGTGTCATATATATATACATATATATATATATATATATATATATATATATATATATATATTCCATTTGGTCTAGATCTTTCTTTAAAGCTTTGTGAACTTGTGTAGTTTCTGTTTTGTTGATCTGTTCTTTGGTGAGATTGGAGTGTAAAATCTACTACTACATATGTATTTTCATCAATACTTGCTTTCATTACTGGTAGTAACTGTCTTATGAAGTTGGTGCTCCCTCCTCTGGTGAATATATCCTTATAATTGTCATGTCTTTCTGGTGAATTGACCCCTTTATCACTAGGTAGTAACCTGCTTGTCCTTTGTTACTTTTTAAATTTGAAATCTGCTTTATCTGATATAAAATTGGCTATTCTTGCCTTCTTTTTTGGGGGACCATTTGTGTGAAGGATTGTTTTCCAGTCCTTTACTCTTAGTCTGTGTCTATCTTTAGATTTCAAATGTATTTCCTGGAGGCAGCAGAATGTTGGGATCTGTTTTTTGATCCAATCTGCTACTCTGTGTGTTTTGATTGATGAGTTGAGACCTTTAACATTTAGAGTGAATATTGATACTTGAGATTCTGAAGTTGGTTTTTAGGTGGTCATTTTGAAATTTCTATTTACTTCTTTGTTTTGTTCTTCTTGTTTATTCTTTTGTCTTTGATTTTAAGGCTTCTTGTAAGATTTCTTGGAGTGGGGGTTTTGTGGTAGCGAATTTCTGGAGACTTAGCTTGTTTGAAAAGTTTTTAATTTTTCCTTCATAAAGGAAAGATAGCTTTGCAGGGTAGAGTATTCTTGGCTGGCATTTTTTTGTCTTGCAGTTTTTTGAAAATGTGTTTCCAGACTCTCCTTGCCTGGAGTGTCTCTTCAGAGAAATCTGAGGTCAGCCTAATAGATTTTCCTTTGTATGTTATCTATTTTCTTTTTCTGGTGAGTTTCCATCATTCTCTTCTTATCTTGGGTTTTATGATGTCTTGCTGTAGGTTATTTCCCCCCATTAATGTAGTTTGGTGTCCTTTTGGCTTCTTGTATGTTTACTTTCATTTATTCGGGTTTGGGAATTTCTCCTCTATTATCTCATGACATAACCTTTCAGTTTCCATGTCTTTCTCTTCTCCTTCTGGGGTTTTATTACTCTTATATGTTCTTTCTTTAAGGAATCTGACAGATCTCTGAGTTTTTCTTCTGTCTTCTTCTTTTGTATTTCTCTCTTTTTCTTTTTGTCCTTTCTATTTCAGTGTCTTTGAGGATACTGTTTCATTCTTCTATTTCATCTAGTACACTTTCATTGTTCATTTTTGGGTTCCTCTATTGCTCCTCTTATATCCTGGGTCTCATTATGTTTCTTTTTTAGGGACTCAGTCTTGTTCTTTGGTTCATCAATTATGGTATTCTTATAAATGTTTCTGTCATGCTGTTTTCTTTTTCTTTGTATTTTTCTACTTCTTCCCTTCACTCTTTGAGTGCTTTTATCATTCTAAGTTTAAGTTCTTTGTTTCACAGATAAGGCATTTCTCCAATGTCATCCTTGTTGGTTTCTGGAGGTTGTCTTTCCTTTCATGGGGTATTGTTTCCCATGGGGCTTGTCTGAGTATTTGCATCATTCCTCCTTCCTGTGTTTTGCTTTTTGGGCTTGCTCTACATACTGAGCAACTATGGCTTTTGTATTGCTTGATATGTCAATTAGAGTCTTCTACCAGGTTGTGATTAATTCTGCCTTTGTACCTATGCTGCTGTGGTGGTTAACTTTCTTGCTTCTGTTGGCTGAGGGAACCAGTTCCTTTATAGTCTGAGAGGGTTAGGAGCAGGTCTGGTTTCTGCTATATAACTTGCTTTCTTTTCTCTTGGTATTTCTCTTGCTTAGGCTGATGTTTCCAACCTGCTTTTCCATATTCCCTTGAGAGTGGCTTTGATTGGCAGTAGATCTAGAACTTGTCACATAATCTTTTCTTGGCAGAGGCATGTTCACATTTTTGTGCAGTGAATGCCCTTGATTGCCTTGACTGCACAGTGCCACAGATAGTCAGCACTTCTGACTTCTTCTCTCGAACCTGCTAGGCTGGCCCATTCACCTCAGGGCTGGTGCACTTAGAAGTGCATGCCCAAGGAAGTCTATGTCTTTGACACCTGGCTGGAATGGTGCTGGGATAGCAATGTCTAGCTGGCCCCACCCACTCACCTTGGAGCCTGGTTGCCTTGAAGATGCTAGTCTGAAGAAGTCATTGTCAGTTCCTGGCTGAAAGCCAGAAATTCTTTTATAAAAGAAACTCCATAAAGAGTAGCTACCATAAAATTACAAAAACTTTTTATGATTATTGGTAAAATACTAAAGTAGATCTCTAAATGAGGAAATGAGAAAATGATATCAGCTATTACTGCTATTGTGCAACACTGTGGGGACTATCCTAGCCATTGAAATAAGACAAGAAAAGCAAATGCTTTAATATATCAGTAAAGAGAACACTGTCTAGACAATCCAGGAAGCTCAAGTGAAAAACCATTAGAGCTAAAAAAATAATCTAACCAGTTGTGAGATACATTTGATCTATAGTAATGCTCAATTAGCATATAAAGACTTCACAGAAAATATATAGGAAATAAAGACTTTGGAGAAACAATCTATAAAGCAAATTAACAATAAATGGTTGTATATACATGAAGAAAATTAAAGCAGTTTATTAAAGGACATACTAGAAACTTTGAATCAATTGAGAGTTATGTCATGTTTTTGATAGGAAGACTCAATATTGAAAAGATGCCAATTCTCCCTAAATGAACGTGTTAATGCATTCAAAATCAGGACTAGTTCTTGCTTACCCTGGCAGACAGAAAGGGGTGTTGAATGATTCAAAGCTACACTTGAGCTCCCAAACTTTAGGGGGTCATGGCGGTACTTTTATTTCAAAGAACTGGTTCCATCAGCGATAACAGGGCAAATCTCAGTCATTTACCACAACGAACTCTTCTGAGTACCCAGTGATGCCTTGAGACAGTAAGATGGTTCTAGGAGTGCAAGAATCAAAATCTCCTTTCACAGGAGTAATTACACAGGAGTATTCACAGGAGTAATAACAATCAGAACTGACCCTGAGTTCTTGTATTCATTATAAAAAGTATGATGTTTTTTCCTCTCAAGGGAAAAAAAAAGTTGTTCCCCAGATAACAAGATAGGACATTGTACTTTAAATTCTTTTAAAAGTGATTTTATTTCCCAAATTGATAAAGTGGATAAAATTAATTCTGAACACAAGGATAGCTAATTAGTTTCCTAACTTCCTTCTTTCTGCTAGACATTCTCACTACATAGAAACAATAGAGGAATCTGGATCTTTTCTTTCTCCCTAATTAGACCACAAAATCTTTGAGAATAAACCCTATGTGTCCTTCTTCTTTTTGTAAGATTGATAGAGGCTGAATAACTTTTAAAATCTAAAATGTCCAAAGGCAGAAACTCCAAAGAATAGTCTAGGAATATTGATGGAATTGGTTATTATATTTACTTCTTGACTTAAAATTGATTCTGAAAAGTCCAGAAGAATAGAGTGGATGTCTGGAAATTAGAAAAGTGTAGCCATAGAGTATAGCTTCAAAAGACAAGTTGAGAAGTCCTTTCAAATTACTCTCCCTCACTGTCAGTTTGGAAGATTTGGAGGTAATTATATTAAGCTGAAATATAAAAGGAGAGGTATACAAAAAGAAGCTTAACAAAGCAATTTGAACTTGAATATGTGCCTGTAATAAAGGAATACAGCGACTGGTCCACAGATGGTCACTGTACTTTGCTCTAGCTTATCGCCTGCCAGGACTGCACAAAACTTCATTTATCAATCCCCTTAAGCTTGAAAGAGCAATTGTGATGACTTCACTTTACCCTAGCCCTGAATATAGTGGAAAAGATCAAGTGGCAGGCAGACAGGGGTAGGAAGCTGGGCTGAACGTATCCAGAAGCAGTAATGCCAGGTAATTTGGTGAAATTTAATATCATTCTAAATGCCTGGAAGAGAAGAAGACCAGAAGACATTGTTGTCCTCAAAAAACTTCTAGAGATTGGGAGATACCTAAAACACCAGCAAAAATATAAGTAATTGTGCCAACAGAAAATAAGAAAATGAAACTAGGACTGAAAAAAATTCAGACTGATTCAATGGGGGAAATGAATTTGGATGTTCAGAGTTGAGGGTAACCCAGAATTACTAGAGTGACTTATGTGATGTCATGAGAATAACAGCAAATTGGATTTGTAGTCAGTGTTTCTCTTCCTTGAGTTGCCCTGAAGTTGTTACCCAGAGGGCAATCTGGGCTCATGCTATCTGGCAGGGTCAATGCACGAAGACACAGAAATATGGCTTGTCTCCCTAACCATCCTTGCCATTCTTCCATGCCTTTCTGGCAACCATATCTCTTTAGGCTCAGACGTTAGCCTCCTTCTTCTGAGAAATCTTAGCAGCTATGGCGCCGCCTTGTCCTGCTTTGGGCATAGTGGTTTCTGGAATGCAGAGGGATCTTTGCAAGTGTCCAGGGACTTCTCCTCCTACTTCCCTCCTCCTAACCACCAGAATAGAATTGTGAAAAAACAGAACCATCTTTTCAATAATCTCCTTTCAGAAATCACATTCAAGCCTGGCTTTGCCATTCACTTTTGTACCAAGAACTTTATGAAGTGGAAATGGCTGAGCTCATCTGGCAGGGCTCACGGCTGCCGACGACGGCCAGTTCCCAAATCCCCAAGGTGTGAGGGCTGGGTTCTCCCTACCATTTTCTTTTCAATAAACATTCCCATACTTGGCCTTTTACTCAAGCCGCCAGTCCCTGCCCTCCCAGCGCCTGGAGCTTTCCACTTTGGCTCTGCCTCCTCTCAACCGGGCTCAGCCTTCCAAGTCCAGATTGACATTGGCCGAGTGCCCCACATGGTCATTCTTCTTGTAAAAGTAGAAAACCTCAGGCACGGACTTCTGCACTTCGCCTCCCTGCAGAACTTTTTAGCACCTGAGGTACAGGCAACCTCCAACTGACACCGAGCAAAAGCGAAAGCACTTGCTCACCAGAGTCTGTGTTTACTGAATTGCATTTGGCCTCTAGTGACCTGGTTGCTGAGTCCAATGAGAAAAATCTGGGGTTGGGCCAGGTCTCAAGCCTGTCTTTGGCTTGTTTAGCCCCTGTGAGCATGTCGGACTCGCTCTCGATATTCTTAGTACAGACTTCACCTCTCATCCTGACAACTAACTCTCACAGTGTGTTCCTCACGACCATGGTGATACCACAAGATATTTTGCAAATGATGGTTGATAGGCTCATCTGGAAAATGGACACATACGTTGCCTTGGACAGCTGTGGATAAGATGACCTTTGCTTTGTTTTGAGCTCTTCATTTGTCTTTATTTTTCTCTTCAAATTGATGGGTTTTATTAATTATATTTATATAAGTGTGTGTATGTTTTCTTACATGATTGTATACCCCATAGTTCAAGGGTGGTATGGATGAGATAACTTTTTAGTTCAGTGTTTGTCTATTTGAAAATTATTGGTCATTAATTCAGCCAAGTCGGTAAATATTGATAAAGAAACAGGGTGAGGGATAATTGAAGCAACAGTCACATTGCGAATTTGTGATTCTTTGGTTTTTTTCCTATGATAGAAACTCCTACATAGCTACAGGATAACTGGCTTCACTTTCTTGTCCCATGGGTAGGCTAAGGACTTGGACCAGCCTGTGATTAAAGGCAGTTTTGCACATTTCTAACTGTGTGACCTTAAAATCTTTGAGCCTTATTTTCCACTTGGTGAAGTAGGAGCCACAGTTTCTACAACATAAGTGAGTTGGGAGGATCAAGTGAGTCAAGGATTAATAATCCTTATCTTGAATCTTGGTGGTGAGTAGGTGGGTAGTGGATGGGTAGCAATCACTTTAGCCTTGTCTAAGATATCTGCAGATCCTGGTTTTGAACAACCTCTTAACAAGTGGAGTGAATAATGTGATCTAATCTTTCACTTTCTACCTCCAGTCTAACCCACTTGATGTTCTAGTCTTTCTTCCTACCAATCAATCCCTTGCAGACAGCTGCTTATGTTTTGATATCATACATAATATAAATTCAAGTTCCTTGACCAATTGCATTGAGAACCTGGAAACTTCCTAATAATTTTCTTGGGTAGATTCATCATTTGACTCTTTGGTCACCTTATCACTGGTATCATCTGCAGCCAGCACAGCCTCTCAAGTACTTTGCAGACATCACTGGTTTATCACAGCTCATTTCCACTCCGGCTCATCGAGAGTAGTCATTTTGAGCACATCACACCATCTTTCCTTTTTGTTATTTCTCCTGGACTTGTGAACATCTTATATAATCTTAGCAGTCATCTGTGCTACTCCCACCTACTCTGTTAGCATATTCATATGTCACTTTTCAGGGATTCTCCCACTGACCCTTAATCTAATTCTCTCTGAAAAGACAAACACATGGCCAATAGCTCTTGCTCTGGGACTATAACCAGGGTCTGTCATTGTTGGTTATGCAATAAAATAAAACTATATTTTACTATGCCTTTTCCTTTTTTGAACTAATCATAACCATTTCCCATGACATTATATGAGTTTTCTATAAAACCATGATATTTAGTGACTGTGGAAATAGCCTATCAAATTGATATACTTCTGTTTATTTAACAAGTTTCCTGGTGCTGGACCTGGTGTTCCAGGGCTACTAGTACCTGGCCATAATACAACACACTGTGGAACATTCTTTGTATTTATGTATGTGCCTGCATCTCCATTTTTTTCCCTAGGGGACAATTTCTAAAATTGGAATCATTGTGTCAAATGGTTAAGAATATATTACCATTGCCATATTGCCTCCTAGAAATATGGAGCCCCCTCCCCTTAGTAATGTAAAACAATAACACGAATAATTGCTAAGCCTTGTGGATCTCATTTTGTACAAGTACTCCTCTAAGGATTTTACATAGTTTAACTCATTTCATCCTCACCAGACTCTCATTTTACAACCCAAAATATGGAAACACAGGGTGTATATCTAAAATGTAGAGGATTGCAGAGCTGCTCCATAGCAATACCTGGCCTTGAATGCTTTGTCTGCCTAAGATATCTCACTGTGGCTTTAGTAAGCTTGAGTAAGTTGGAATTTTCTACATAGGCAAGTTCTGCTGGGTTGACTTGTACATAGTCTTATCCTAAGGCAAAAGAATAGTTCTGGAACATTGTTCAATCCTTCCAGCACAGTCTTACAGAGAACTTAGGCTGTATGGTGCAGAGTTGCTAAAAAATTGGTCATAACATTTCACACATCCAGGGATAAAAGAATCATTATCCAAAACAAAAAAGGATGAAACAAGTTAGTAATTTTCCAAGAAAACTTCTCAGTGGTCTGAGGTGACTATTGTTACTTCTGTGACAGAATATTTGTGCCCAGAAGCACAGATAAACAAACATTGGTTATTTCTAAACTATAAATTTGAGGACAGCCTGAAGAACTGTCCCTAATAAAAGAGGAATGATTGAAAGCAGTCCAAATGTGTCAAGTGAATCACAATGTGGTTGTGAGTCTATGTAGAAAACAGTTCTAATGCTTTCCCCTTAATTAAAAATAATATGAATGCTAATTTAAATATGATGAGCCCTCAGAAAGGACCAAATTACAATTTACTTCTCCCTCCCGTTGACATTTAAAATTCTAAGTCATGACGTGACATATTCTAAGTCTAAAATTCTAAGTTCCTGACCAGAAAAAGATATTTTTCTTTCTCTTTCTTTGTGTCTCTGACAAATAATTGGTATCCTTAAAACTTCTTACTTTCTGTGATTTCTCAAAACTTTAAGTGACTTAGGGTAGGATTACTAGATTTAGCAAATAAAAATATAGGATAATCAGGTAAATGTAATTTTCAAATAAACAATGAATACTCTTATTTTTTCGCTATTATTTTCTATATCCCAATGCAATATTTGAGATATAGTAAAAAACATTACTCATTGCTTATCTGAATGTCAGGTTTAGTTGGAGGTTCTGTACTTTACTGATGTTGTGTGGGGATAGGTAAGGAAGGCCAACAGAAGGGCAAGGCAAAGAAAGGAGGAAAGAGATTTTTTAAAAAATTGTCCTTTTCCAGTTGAAAGATGAGTCAAGTGTCTGCTGCCTCTGTTCATTGTGTGTGTCCCTCAGGGTTCTGGAATTTTCTGCTTCTAGAAGAGCAAGCTGCTTTACTGACTGTAGCTGTCCTGATGCCCAAGGGGAGATTTTCAAGTTTGCAAATGTGTTCTTAGTATCTTCTCCAGAGATTACATATCTTCAGGTCAACATTGAGGCTTGTGTTCTCAGGGAGCATGTAGTGGTGGTGCTGGGGTTGTCTGGTGGGGTGTGAGGAGGAGAGGAAGATCAAGGAAGAATTAGAGGGGAAAATCATCACAGCCTTCTAAGCCCGCTCCATCCCCTCTACTCTACATCTGCCTGTCTCCATCTTTATCTGCAACCCCCATGCTCCCTCATGTAGATGGATCCATTTCAGAGTTTCTGAGTTGAACATTGCTGGACTTGGGCAAAATCAAGTCCGAGTAACTCAAGAAACCTCAGACATCTTAAGGGACTCCTTCACTTCTGTGACCTTTTCTCTCCAGGGTCCCATCTGGATGGAGATGGACAGGACAGGGATGAGCTCAGTAGTTTCACAGTGGGGTTTCCCACAGAGGAGTGGATGGTATGAAGGTAGTATAGAATGACCTGTATGCTAAATAAGCCTCTCTAGACAGTCCTCTACTCCTTTAATCTTTCTTTCTTATCAGCTTCTGGTGCTTCTGATTCTTGCCTGAAGCATTTTACCCAGGGTGTGCCTTGCATGCCAGGCATTATAAGCTGCGTCCCTCCTTCCAATCTTTGTTTTCTGAATACTCTTCAGAAAAGTGGATCTTCTTCTCATTGCAGTTAGTTACTATGGTGAGCAGAGCAGAAAATGATACTTCACAGATTTCTGGATCTTCTTTGCCTTTCCAGAGTAGATGCTGTTTCAAGGATATTTTGCTTTTCAGGTTCTGGGGATCTGGCCCTCGAGCCTAATCACCACAATGCCCAACACCTGGGCAAATGTGTTCCTGCGTTCTACCCAGGAAACAAGAACATAAGTCTGCCCCCACAACCTCCCACCTGTGGCCCAGGCAGTGAGATGGTACCTCTTCTCTTCCCTTGCATCAGTGGACAGTGAGGCTGGCATCTCTGTGGCCTTGAAAGCCTTGAGTGATGAATCTAAGAACCTCAGTGGGATGTCAGTGGGGCAAAGATAGGGGTGAATGAGGAGAGGTGAGGGGAATTCTCCCAAAGTGAATCTGCTGCTCAGCCCTTATCACCTCCTCAGGACTGCAAGGCGTAAACTGTCTGTTCCTCTTGGCCCAGGCCCACGGCTGCTTCAGGCAGGTATCCTTGACATTGCTTTGCCCTACTCTGAGATGAGGAGAAACAGAAGCCAGCTCACACTTGCTCTTTCCTGTCTCCCTGCTGAGGAGACGGACTCTGGGGGTTGCTGAGGTTTTGTCAGGGTTGGTACCTCTAACACAAACAGGAAACAGACAACACGACAGAAGCCTTCCTCCTCAACCCTACTTGCTTCTCTTTTTCACGTATCCCCCCTCAAGGAGAGACATGACCTGAGGAACAGTAGTATGTTCTGGAGACAGGCAGGCTGAGAGTAGCAGACAGGGCTGTTAGGGAATAGCACAGACTCCACCGTCTTCTTCAGAAGAGCAGATGGGCCTGTGGGAGTGAAGGACTGAGGGAGCCGTCAGCCTGATAGGGGGAGGCTCTGTCAAACAGGGGAAGAGGGCCTTGAGCGGGTGCCTGGGATGATTACCCCTTCCAGGCTTTTCTTCTTTTTCCTTTCCCTTCACTGCTAGTCCTGCCCCCTAGTGGGTGTGGGCTGGAGGGGCAGGGCTCCTAGGAGCTGCATGGTTTATGGTTTACTTCAAGGAGGGGGAGTCCCTCCTGGCTAGAGCCAGCAGGAGGGACATCAGTCCCCTGGGAGGAGGAATTCCCTCTAGAACGCAGTGGGGAGCATGGTGGGGTCCTGTGACACAGGACAGGGGGACAGTACTGCCTGTGGACTGAGCCTCTTCTCCATAGTCAAGTCACTCTCATCAGCAGGTTAGAAAGCATAATATTTCACAGATTTCTGTTTTGTTTTTATTTTTGAGAGTACATGTTGTTTCAAGGATATGGATACCTTGGTGGAAAGAAATATATACACACACTGCCTGAAAATGTATCTGTGGTACACTTGAGTGAGAACTAGGAGGTGACAATGCTGGAATAAAGACAAGGAGGGCTTCCTCTGGCATTTTCTGTTTGCTAGGCCATGTGCCCAAACTAATAAAAGCCTTTGGATCCTATCCTCACCATGGCTCTGTGCAGTGGGTGCTCTTGGTACTGTGAAGATGAGAGAGTTGAGGTGTGGAGAAGGAAGCTCACCTAAGACTGCTAATAATTGCAAAGATAGGTAGGTTCCAACTTTACAAGTGCTACCTGTGAGATGAAAGCTGTGTCCTACTGTGTTGGGTTCCATTCAGCAGCTTCTTATGAGGCATGACAGGAAAGGGGAGGGTCAAACCAAAGTTTTGCAACTCAGCGGTGTTTCCATAAACCCTCACGTCTGTTTCTTCTTTGCATGAGCCCATCCCATTTGACATCAAAGTCACTTCTGAGGCTTTGAGAGCCTCATCGTGTGTGTCTCTCAGCTGAGTCACCATCTTCTCCAAGGAGGCGCTGAATCCCTTCTTACTGGGATCATTCCCTCTCTCAAAGGCAGGTGGAGACAAAGGTAAGAAGCCCAGATAATAGGGATATCCAAAGAATAGAGACTTAGAACAGTGTGGTTTGGTTTTCCTGTTGAATTTACAGCTTTGAATTCAACCCATGGATGTCCACACTTCTCCATGAGGGTAAGGTCCTTGTGTCACCTTGGCATCTTTTACCCTTCTCCTTCCAAGATAAGCCTGACACCCCACTGCTATAATTTTCATTCTTGGAATATCAACCCAAAGAAGTTCACAGTCACATTTTATGGCCAAACTGTCTCTCCGAGAGTGTCTTTCTGATAGGTAACCATATTCCTCCACTTGTCCCCCATATTCAAGTTTTCCTGTGTGGCTCATTTTACAGAGGGGAGGAAATGCATAGTCTGCCACTTTTCTGTCACAATTGTTACACTGATCACCTTGTCACCCCTATAAGGTAAGATGCACTGCTTTCTTGCTTACCGTCTATGGCATTTCCAGTTGCCTCTGAAGTTTTATCACTTACACTTTGGAATCGTACTATCCTTTTGTTTGTCCAATTCTGGATGCTATCATCTATACTCTGACTTCACTTTGTTCTGGAACCAAGTCATCCAATTCTTATATTTGCTATTTTGACGTAAAACAGCTTTCTGCTTATTGTTCAATAAGCTTATTGTCTGGGGCTGTGGCCTGAACTTTCAGTCATGGTTCAATAGCTGGAGCATCCTCCTAGTGACTCACACAGGCTGCTGGTGGGGAGATGTTAAGAAGCCTTGGGACGAAGATTACCTTGTCACTGGTTTATGAATGAGTTCAAGTCTCTATTCCAGAGCTGGGAAAGACATGCCTTAGAAGACCTGAGAGAAAGGGAGATTACTCAAGGCAACATGGGTTCTGCCCAGATGCATGAGCAGGTTTTGGGGAATTCCCTGCTGGAGAGGTTTCCTGCCTGCGAGATTTCTAGGAGACATCATCTTGGTACATTCTGTTTTAATAAAGAGCCTTTAAGGAGATAGTGTCTGGGGAGCACGCACTGCTTACAGAGCTGCTATAGGTAAAAAGGATTCCTTCTGCTCATGATAAATCCACAATTACTTGGCCGACATGAATTTATTACCACTAAATCTTCCCTGCCAATGGTAAGAGGTTTAAGAGTAGGAACCGTCTGCCTCTGCAGTGGTTGGGAGAGCAGAAGTGGCATCCAGTGCAGGCACAATGTATTCTCTAATCCATGATCGCAGTCTGCTGTGGTGGTGTCAGGCTGTCATCTACCTTTGTCCAAGGAAAAGTTCTTCCAGGTGTGAAAAATGCCAGCGCTGTGTCAGTAGCACCCACACTTCTCACTGTTCTTCTCACAGTTCCATGTCATGTGAGGACATGGTTCCTTCAAACTTTGGAACAAACTTATCTCAAAAAACAAAATATCACCAAGACAGTGCCTTCTCTGTTTTTCTTTTCTGTTTAGACAAGGTCTCTTATTACTCCCTTCCCCGCACCACTCCTTAAAAAGCGATAACCATCTTCCCTATCTGATGAAGCACGTTGCATCTTGTGCTAATTGTGCATGCGATTCTTTCTTATTGGTAAGCAAGCATCCTGGGTGGGAAGATCAGAGATTTGTGATTAAGAAAAGATACGTCCAAGATTGTTTCTCCAAATAGTGTCTGCACAGTTCATACCTGGCTTCCAACAGTGTCCCTTTCCCTTTGGAGACACATGTTGGACTTTCTACATTGAAGAGAGAGAGAGCATATATCTCATCCATTTACAATCCTTTATCCAATTGACAGCCAGCTCCGACCAGAGGAGTCTCTGGAACTACACACAATATATCTAAGATTATTTTTAAAATGAGCTCCAATATCATCATAAATAATTTTATTGAGCATGTTCTGTTGTCTCCAGGTAGTCTCCTAAGCTTCGAAGTATAGAATCCCTTTTGATTTCACCCTTACAAATACCCCTTGAGATAGATTCTATTATTTATCCCCATTTTACAGATAAACAAAGGAAAACACAAAACATAAATAATTTACTTGAGAGCATATAATAACCTGGTGGAGTGGCTACCAAGTAACTTTCAATCTACTGCAAATCTACTGTCTTAAAATTTACTATGTTAAATCCACACATCACAGATTTTAAAAAAATTTTTTTTCCTGTAACCTCAATTGTTTTAGGGTCTGTTTTCAAGTAAAGTAAGTTTTCCAATTGCTCATGCCTAAAACTTACTTAAATGTCTGGGAAGCTCCATCTGATCCAAGCTCTGCGACTCTAACACAAATGATGTGAAGAACCTGGAGTGAAGGTGTTTGATGCTGAGTTTCCCAAAGAACCACAGAAAGATTATTTAGCAAGACAGCTCAGCTGCAGTTTCTGATAGGAGGCTCTGGCCTTTTCCTGAGCCTGTGGCCACAGCCCATCGCTTCAGGACTTAGACACTACTTTTTGCTTGTCTTCCTGAAGAGAAATATTGCCTGGTGACTCAGAGGAGACCAACTGGTGGTGTCCCGTGGCAATGACAGGATGTGGCTCCAGTCTCTCCTCCTGCGTCTGTAATGCAGCTCTCCTGGTTTCATCAAAACCCCAAACCAGCTCTCGCTAAAGGTTCGTCTCCAGCTGGGGGGACACTCCCTCTAAGACCTGCTTGTGACACCTCGCACTTTGCCCAGCCCGCGATAAGCACTCTGTAAATCCTCATTACCTCATGGCAAAAGAGATCAATTCAGCAGTGATTTTTCACTTTTCGAAAAGATTCACTGCAGGGTTCCTTTAAATGGCCAGCTCCCCCGGTGCATTTAAAATGCAGCTTGATTTATAGGAATTCAATGTACTTGGTTCTGCGGGGCCACATCAATCCTGTAAACTGAGATGCATGTGCTGCTGGGTTCCCACTGACCGAGCGTGTTGGCAGCTCCCCTCCGCCGGCCTGGAATGTGCACACCCGCTCTGCTCTCCCTCCCTTTTATCACAAAGGAGCTCATTTTGTGAATGAACAGCCACTGCCAACAGCCTGTTGGTATTCCCAGTGACCTTTGCCCAGGGGTTGGATTCCCGCCCAGCAGGGAGACAAGGCCTTAGGAAAAGGTTAGTTCATTGATTGCCACAGCCTGCTGAGCTGAGGTCTGGGGAGGAAAGGGCTTAGGGAACTTTTCCTTTTTCTGAGAAATCACCCCCGGAGAAGCCACTCTTCCCGCCCTCGTAGTTTCTCTTCTTGGAGTCCCGGCACGTTGGATTCTGTTCAGAGGGGAAGTTTTATCACTTTTGCTGCTCGTGCTTCTAAAACAATTTTTTTTTAAGCTGTGAATAATAATCATTCTAGTTTTGCCTTGCTGTTTCCCAGCAGCAATTCTGGGGTCCTCTGGAGCTTTCACCCCTTCCTCCCTTCACCCCCCTCTCATCCTCCTCCTCTTCCTCCTCCTCCTCCTCCTCACCACGGCTTTTTCAGTTTGATGTTTTTAGGTATCAAAGGAAGGTCTCCAGGAACCCTGCAACTAAAGACTTTAATGAGGACCATGCCCAAGAAATCCTGGCTGCCAAAGACATGATGATGATTTATGTCGCTCACTCACTCCCTAACAGCAAGAGGACTATTTGTAAAAATAAAAAAGCTGCTCATATGGAATTAAACAAGAGCATAGCTGCTTCCTTCCAGACCCCGGGAGCTTAACAAAGAGCATCCACACTCTGTCGCCAGCAGCACATGGCTCAGGGCCGATATTAGTCTTCCTGTCACATAAAGCTAAATCCTGTTAGCACAGGCAGCAGGGTCTTCTCTCCCAGTTGCTGCAGCTCAAAAGGCACATTCCGAAGGAAAGCACAAATGTGCATCCAGCACAAAAGATACATATACTGAGCCTCAAACCCAGGCTGAGGCATGTGGGGTTCTGCTTCCAGAGCCCACAAAGCTGCCACTGTGGGGGTACAACCAGAGTGGCTGCAGGATATTCATGGTCCCCAATTTGTTCTTGAATCAGAGAGTTGAGCAGCTCACAGATGCCAGCTGGGTTCTAGCAAGTGGGTCTCTCAGTGGAGAGGCAACAGAGGGGAAAATATAAACCTCAATGCCCCCATTTCCTCATTTGTTAACTGGAAGTAATGTGCCTCATTTGTTGTCTCAGAGCAGTGATAAGATTAAGCATAGAAAATGTGTAGCACAGTGACAAAACATGCCTCCTCTTCCTCCTCCTCCTCCTCTTCTTCTTCCTCTTCCTCCTCCTCCACCGCCATCTCCTCTTTCTCTTGCCACTCAGCCCTCCTACCGCCAGACAGGAGAGTAACTGGCTGATGGACAGTTCTGTGTTCTTCAATGTGGTGGTCAGCCAAGTGTGGCCATAAGAAAGGGTTAAGAGAGGCACAAAAAAAGCAGTTGATTCTATCCCAGGTCTTAGGGGGTTGCCACATGCCATAAGGGTCACAGGGCAAGAGGGAGATTATATTCAAGTGGCAGAAGACAGGGTAGAGAGAGAAGTGTAGCCTACAGCCTGTACAGGGGTTTCTCCATGTGGGAAAGGTACCAGAGGGTAGAGGAAACAGTTCACTATTTTTGCCCATGGAACCTCAGGTTCTTGTTGCCCGGGGGTACCACAGACTCAAGCAATCCCCAGCCTCAGCTTCCCAGGTAGCTGGGATTACAGGCGTGCACCACCATGCACAGCTATTTTTTTGGAACTAGGTCTCTAGCTACAGGCCCCAGGTGGGACTCGAACCGTGATCCCTAGCCCCGGCCACTTCATAGGCTGAAGGTTACAGGCACGAGCTACCATGCCCTGCCAGAGGAAACAGTTTTGCACTGGCAGTGTGAGTGACTTTAGCAGACTAGGACTGTGTAAGAGTGGTCTCTAGTGGCCTGGTACAGGTCTCACCATAATAAGAGAAAAATTTTGCCCCCAGGGTCCTGGGTACTAAAGAATGGATTTGCGGCTCCACTGGTTAATTTGCATATCAAAGACTCCAGAACCTCATTTCTCCTGCCTGGTGAGGACAAAACCCACCAAAACAGAGTATGAGGCAGACTCTCAGCAGATACCTGTTGCCTTGATGTTGGACTTGATGGCCTCTAGAACTGTAAGAAATAAATCTGTTGTTTATAAACTACCTTGTTGATGACATTTTTTGTTACAGCAGCCAAAATGGTTACTGTCATCAATGAGCTCAAGAGTACTGTGTACTGATCACATGTACACAGATAATTGTAGTCATTGGTTAATATGCCAGTAAAGATGCATATTAGGAATGTAAGAATTCAGAGGAGGAAGTACTTTACTCTGCCAAAATTGGGGCATTGTAAGGGGAAAAGGAAAGAACAGGAAAGACTTCCTCTAGGGGTATTTGAACTTGGACAAAAGACACATGTCCTATCCTTTCACCCTTATATTCTTCTCTCTTGCTCTTTGTTTTTTAGTGTATTTATTTTGTTTTGCTTTTTATTTTCTTACATTGTTGTTATTTTTTTGGACAGTGTTCAATTTTTCTCCTCATGTGTAGTCCCTGTAGTAGTTCACCTGTTACCACACCACTAGGGATCCACCACTGCAGAGCCATATTACAGTCTAATCCAAAGAATAAATAATAAGGAAGAACAGAAGCCCAAAGAGATGTCATGTCTGCATGGGCTTCCCCTTCTTCATTCACCACTTATTTCAGTACTGGTAATTAAAGTAGCTGTAATTATTCCATGGATTTGAGATCTATCCCACTTTGCTAAGCTGAAAGAAGCACAACACACATATATTTGTCCACATTGGAAGGCCGGTGTCAGATAGGAGTGTCAGTCAAGTGTGGAACAGAGCCCAGCAAGTGTGGAGCAGAGCCCAGCACATACATGCTTGCTATAGAGTGGTATTGGTGCTCACTGGGCCTGCCTGGCCTAGATCCTGTGCCATTGTCCAATGGGCATCACCCTTCAGATTTTATATGTGAAGCCCTAACCTTCAGTGTCTTAGAATGTAACTATATTTGGAATTAGGGTCTTTACAAAAGTAATCAAGTTAAAGTGATGTCATTTGCATCGGCTCTAGTCCTATATGACCAGTGTCCTCATAAGAAGAGAAAACTTGGACATAAAAACACAGGCAGAAGGAAGACAATGTAGAAGACATAGGAAGAAAACATCATCTATAAGTGAAAAGGAAAACACTGGAGTAGGGCCTTTCCTTTCAGCCCTCAGATCTTGAATTTCTCTCTTCCATTACTGTGAGAAAATTCTTTGTTTAAACCACCTGGCCTGTGGTACTTTGTAGGACAGCCTTCATGGACTAATTAATTAAGATTCTTCCTTCTCCCCTCTTGTGCAGTTAGGATTCAGTCCCATCCTGCTCCCATCCTTAACACAATGGTGGGCAGGGAAAGATAGCATTTATTTTATTTTATTTTTTAATTGATTGCACATATATATATTTTACATCATTGTCAACCCTGTGGTTCTCTCACTACCTTACCTCCCATAAACCATCATCTTAATCTCTTGTGTCCATCCCTCCCACAATTTTACCTCCCTCATTCTCTCTTGCTCTGTGCTTTCATTCTCTAACAGCTAGTTTTAAATTTTCCATGTCCTTTTGTTTGTTTGTTTTCCCTATATCCCACATATAGGTGAGATCATCCACTATTTATCTTTTTCTTTCTGGCTTATTTTTGCTAACATGATTACATGGATGGACCTAGAAAGAAAGACAGTGTTTTCCTCCTTTACCTGGTGAGCTGGAGATTAACCTTCGACCTGAGGAAAGAGAGTAGCAGAAGTGAGGCAGGAGGAAAAGCAGAAAGTCCGTTTACCAGGATGAGCTTATACTCCTGCAAAGACAAGAAAGAATGGACTGGAGAGCCTAGGAGCCAGAGCCTAAAATGCAAGAAAATAGTTAAGACACACTTTGCTCTTAAGGTACAGATGCCACTGGTATGCAAGACAAGCTAATTCACAGGGATAAGCATAGAAATGGTTATCTGATAAGAATCAGGGTGGATCAGTCACAATATAGTCCAAAAGGAAGAAAAATGAGGCAAGAAACAGCACACACTTGGGGACAAGAGTCTAAACAGCATGTTATGTGAAGCCAACATTTTGCCCCCTGAGAACCCAAAATGGGAATTGCTGAGAAAGAGCTGAGTGTGATACCTCAAACTCACAGCTTGATGTTGCTGGAAAGGAAGGTTTCACTGGTTTTGGGTCAGAACCAAGAAACATGAACAATTTTTAACTTGTAGGGTGTGAAGTGATGATCCAGTCACTTTTCTGGGGGCAAATCAAGTCATATAATGACAGATACTATATTATAACATATCATGTCTGTTGGGGAGTGAACCAAGGCCCCACAGCTGGGGCTACACTATCTTAATGTCCAAACCATATCCCTAAAGTAAAACATTTCATGAAATTGCCTTATTCACCCTGGTGTTTTTTGATATACTGAGAGTTTGCTTCCTGCTAAAGTATTTGCTTTTTCATTTTTATATAAACAACAGAAATATATGGGGCTACTAAAGGTAAATCTTCTCACCCAGACATACACTCTCATTATATACATCTCTTATGTGTCCCTGAGTTGGGCCCCAGGTGCCCAGTGCACCAACATGACTTTAGGCCCTTATCAGCCTAACTTATAGAGAGACCCCTCCCCAACTATCTACCAGTGCTTTTAGGAATAAACAAATAACAAACAAAAAATACATGAGAAAGTAGGGTCTAAATATATAGCAAGTATCCATGTAAGTGATGAGAGAAGTAATGAGCAAGTGGTGAGAGAAGGGAGAAGCCTCAAAGCAAGGCCAAGGGCAACCCTGAGGTCTTCGAGGGCAAATCGCTGTTCAGCCTCAGGAAGGAAATAGTAGGAGTCACAACTGAGGACAGAAAGCTCTGGGAGACAGCTATAGTTGCATAAGAGATAGTCACCACTCAGGGGAAATCATTCACTGACCACCAAATAGTTGCTAAGAGAATGAGGCCCAGAGAACAAAGAGCCAAATCAAACCTGAGATGGTCATTGTTATCTATGAATTTGAATCATTGCCACGAACATTGACTTGGGGAAGCCCCTTTACTTCCCTTTTCCCGAGACTTATCCTTAGGTAGCAAAAACCCTAATTTGTATTCAATCCTTTCTAGAATAGTAGAAACATTTCATTTTGATATCTTGTTGACAATTTAGACTCATCTTCCTCTGCAATTTCTTCGCAGATCCCTTCAGAAGAAACAAAAAACAAAAACCCCTAAAGCAGTTCCTTTACTCTACACTGTCTTCATTTACAGGGTTGAAGTTTCAATCACCTTTGACACATCCCTCTTCCTCTCAGTCCAGTGACCTGCCATGTTATTTGTTAACTACCTATACTGTTCTTCTGTTGCCATCCCTCATAATTATTACCATAGCAGTCTGTTTATTATCTTTTGCCTTCATTCAAGCTGTACATTTACCATTTAAACTTTTATTTATTTTTCCCACTAAAATTAATGATGCCACTTTCTTCATGATCCTCCAGAGTAGTCCCAGAAAAGATGAACTTTTCCTCTTTTGAATTCAGGGTACTAAGATTTATCTTAATTCACTTATGAAGATGACTTCTAGACTTCTGTCTTCAATATTCCATACATACCTATCAAATATCTTACTTGACTTCACTACTTGGGTAGCCTCCAGACAGTTCAACTTAACATAGTCAGAAAGAATTGTTACTATTCCTCTCAAAACCATTAATCTACTGCTCTTACAGGCAGCCAATAAATGGTTAAATGAACAAGTAAAAAGTCCCACCATAGCATAAGCTCTCAACTGGGTATGGAACTCAACTCTCATTAACTAGTATGCTTTCTGTATACCATATTCCCCTCTTCTTGGTCCTTTTATTATAAAGATTTGTACACTTATTTTCTGGTTCTCAAGGTCTTAAAGTCAGGCCTATTTTATTTTGACTATAGTGAAACTTGGTTTGCAGTTCATTGCCTAATTGATTATAGAATCACCCATTACATCAGTTTCATAGGTGAATATTGACTAAGTGCTCCTGCAGTATTGGGTGCTGTGTTAGGTAAGAGATAGTTGAAGACAAATGCAATATAGACCCTGATCAAGGTGCTCAAATTTCAGTAAGCGTCAGAGGGAAACAAAGAGTTAAATACGAGGAAAAGTTCGGAGTTAAATGCTTCAGTTGATGAGTGAATGGTTCATGGTGGTGGGAATGATTTGTTTCTACCACAGGGAAAAGGGAATTAAGGAAACTTCCCTTATAAAGGATACATGAGTTAGATTCTGAAGGACAAGTGTTAGTAATCAATGAACATTGGTTGACATTGCCTCCAAGACACTGTTGGCTTGGGCTCTGGAATTGTTCTTGAGGTTGGATTATTTTTTTCCCAAGTGGAATGTAGAAATTAATCAGAGAAAAGGATGAGTGAAAACTTCAGCACTGACTCCCAAACTGGGAAATATTCATTTCTCATGTATCTTAGATTAATTCAAAGTAAATTCAAAGAAAGGATTATCAATGATACTTCCTTAAGTTTTTTTCCCCCTTTTTATTTTAAACTTTGTTACAGCAACATTCTCCTAAAGCCTCTCAAAGGTGCAGGAAACTGTCAATTGGTTATTATAACTGAAATGGAAGGGCTGGAAGCATTTTTAGAGGTATCCAAGAGCATAAGGTGCAACTATTAGGTAATGAGTTGGAATTTTAGCAGTTCTGCATGCATACATCTTAATGAGCATGGTCCCCCAGGGAGGAGGTCAACTGCTTATTCCAATGATTTTGCCATTACTGGAAACATTCTGAGAATGCATGTCTCTCTGGAAATTGTCTTCAAACCTACAGCATATTCTTTTGAATTGCCTTGATGATAGGTAAATCTTGGTTCTTTGAATCTGAAATTTTACTTATGTTTAACAGGTAATTTTCCAGGCCATACCAACCTAGGGGAATTGTTTAATGATAAGGCAATGACATAAGCCCATTATGCCACATCTCAGCCCCACCAGCTGGATTGCTGGAATTCTGAACCACTTTATTCTACCTCCAGGTGTATGTATAAGGAGTGGGGAGCAATGTTGGAATGTACAGGAGAGAGTGAAGGTGGATTTTTATTTTATTTTATTTTTTACAAATATTTATTTTAATTTATGTATCTTCCCCCCACCATAACTCTTCAATTATTTCTCAATCGATTCCTGTCCATTCAGTAGAGCTCAGTTGTCCCCACTGAATTTGGAGCATACTTTTTGGAGAAACTTCATATCTTCAATGATATGTTGTTCATATCTTCAGGCAATAATGGTTGCTGTCAACTCTCTATTCTATATCTGCTAAAATATGAGCTAACTTGTAATTGCTTCGATCAGTAAAATATAACAAACATGATGTTGTACCCATTTTGAGCTTAGTCCTGAAAAATATTGGTACTTTTTACCCCCTGTGTCTGATTGTTGGGAAGCTTCTCCTACATGTCCAGTCACTAGGCTCTAAAAACCATCAGCCATGAAGAAGAGCCACGAATAGACATTGCAACTGACAGTCCCCAGCTGAGCTAGCATCCTGCATTAATTGCGGCCCTGTGAGTGAGCCATTTTGTCTGCCTATCCGCTGAGCTTTCAAATTACTTCAACTTGAGTATTACCTAGATGAGTCCAGCAGGTCTACAAACCCATGAGAAATGATGAATGTTGTTTTAAGTTAGTAAGTTTTGGGTTAGTTTGTTAGAGAAGCAGAATATTCCATGACCTATTACATCCGTCTTGTTTAGTTGGTTCACTGATGAGCCTGTCATTGACATTCCTCCAAGCAGCCCACCTACCCCTTTGGTGAATAGCTTTACCAAGCCTGAAAGTAGCCGGTCCACTCAACTATTAAAGCTCGAAGTAGTTCTATTATTTCTTCATTCTTGTGCTGTAACAGCAAGAGCAAGTAAAGTAATTTATTTTTGGAATTTAGTGAGACTATATTTTATAAAACTTTGGTTTTTTGAGGCGTGATGATTTCCTTGTTTTAGACCCTAGATTTCAGAGAAAATGCAAAATATATAATTCAAGTCTCTTACCTTATTATCCATCTATAACATTTCCAGCCATATCTGCTTAATTTTTAGCTAGCCATTTATGTCAGATTTCATTTGGATACTCAAATCAAATTTTAAAGAACTAGCAGAGTGCTGCACACATATGTAATTTTAAACTTTAAATCCCTGCTTGCTGCATTCAGTTAGACGCCTTTTGTATATGAGGTACTAAGAGAGGAGATTCATAGCTATTCGAGTGACTTTGGAAACTGAATGACCAACTTAAGGTATAATTTGGGGGAGTAGGGAACTAATGCTTTAAGAATTTAAAGATATTCTATTCTATAAAAGTAAAATGTTAGAAACATAATCTGTGTAAAATATTCTGAAGATATATGATGTTTCATAATTTGTTCATGAAGGAAACAAATGATGAACTTCTTCCATGGCTTCTGGCTTTCCCCAAAGTGACCCTTCCAAGAAACTAGTCAGAAAATGGATGACTTCTTAAGAAGTCAAGAAATAAATTATATTACATTCTATTCACCACATCACTGACCCAGCCCATATCTAAAGAGAGAGGAATGAGATGCCATCTCTTTATGGAAAAGATTCAGAAGAGTTGTGGTCATCTTCAATCTACTGTTGTTTTGAAGGAATGTTAAGCAGTTCACTTACAACATCTTTCTAAATCCTATGACAGTACCATGATGTAGATAAAATTATTATTTTTGCTTCACAGTGTGGGGTAGATGAGTTTTCATGGTTTTTGCCTTTCTGCCATTGGCCTCTAGGATCAACACCTGTGATATTGGGCCCTCTCCACTTATGCATCCTAGACCCAGGGGTGTGGGCATTTGTAAGTGGGCTCACCTGGGCCTAGGAGGTGGAACTAAAATAGTGGCAACACCTGAACGAAGGAAAAAAGGAGCGAGAGCGCAAAGGAGAAAGAAGTGGCAGTTTCTGTGCTGTTTGTTATTAAAAATTCTACAAGGGTAATTTCAAAGGCTCTGACACTCTTTGCCTGCTACAGCCGATGATGAACCTACCCAGATTGGGATAGTTGTACTACAATTGAAGAGACGGCAGGATGGTTGGATGAAGATAAACGTGGAACCCTCAGAGATATGGGAAAACATGGATGGATGACTGACCACAGCAGATGGTACCCGATGGCCAGTGTCCTCTCTCAGTGGATATGTCCCCTTCAATGACCAGAAATAGATAGATGCCCATGGCAATTAGAATGGGCTTTGTGCAACTTAGAGGGAATCTTGGACAGATGTAGTGCCTGGGAGGTGGCAGGGGCTGTGGTCTGGCTGTTTTTCGCAGCTCTGTGAGAGTCCATGCTGAGAGAGTGATTCCCAGTCTACTACATGACAAAGTATGGGAACTGGGACAACATTCAAAATTTCTTGTGCAAGAGATCTGGAGAGACCAACCCATCCCTCCAGAGACGCCAGACTCTGCAAGAGGGGGCTGGCCCTATATCCCAGGCTCGCCCAGTGGTGGCAGACTCCTCTTCTAGAGCAGAGGAGGAGCCTAACCCCTTGTTCCAGTCTTGCCTGGTGGTGACACAGAAGATGAAACAACAGTAGCCTATTGACCCAGAGGGTCAGGCCCCTGGATTGTTCCTGAGGATGGGATTCTCATGTGTCACATATATACTCTGGCAGAACTGGTGGACTAGGGTAAACAGTTCTGTCAGAAGCCTTGACAGCTTGGCTACTGTGTTTATGGGACCTGGGGATAGACGGGATCATCTGCACAGCACGAGAGATGCAGAAAATGGCCTCAGAGACTTTGAACTTGTTGTTGAGTCAGTGGCTGCAGAACAACCAGTGGTCTGGCCAGGGTGACCACTCTCTGCTGGACTGGATCATGGCTGTTTTGCAAACAGTCTGGGCCAAGGCTGGAGATGTGCCAGAAACTGTGAGTAGATGACAAATGTACACTGAGTTGGTGCAGCTCTTCCGAAACTGGGAATGAGACAGGCTGCATCTAATGTAAATGATTGTGGTCCTTATAACACTCCTGTGTTTCACAGCAGGAATAAGAGACATGGTGCTAAAAATTGCCCCCTTATCCTCATTTAGGTTTCCTGTGGTCATGCTGGCCCCCTGTGTGGGACACCGCAATGGCAGCTAGCTTGGGGGAGATAGAAAACTGGTGTGCTCAGAAGGGAACATGGGTCATTGCTGCTGACCAAGTGGAAAGCATGCTAAAAGGGGCAGGTAAGCCTCTGAAAATCACAGAGCCTCTTAAAATCATCCGTTCCCAGATGTGGATGTATGTAGTTAGATCTGGTGTGAGTTGTGCTAAAATATACCCACAATGCCCACAGCCCAAAGTGTACCTGCTGAAGTTGTGAACCAATTTTGGGAGGACCAGAGGTTCATGCCCATAAGAAGATGGGCTGCTGGGATGAGGAAAGCAGGGGACCCCAGGCCCCAGGCATGTGGCCTGCGTCTGGAGAACCACTTTCTGCCAACCCGAGCCCAGGGGAAGGCCCCATTCAATTTCATGTAGAATGAGGGCTGAGGAATTGTCCATGAGGTGGGGAAGGGGTTGGAGGGGGTGAGGACCAGAGGCCTGATGTGGAGCTCGATATACATAGGTCTCCAACCCAAGTGCAGAGGGTGGGTCTAGTGCTGGGGTCATGTATTGTATTGCGGCCATGGAGGCTGAGTATCAGAGTGAAAGTCTGTGAATCCCAGTGAAACTATCCCTGGGGGTTGGGTGATTACCCCCTAAGAAGTATGGAGTATATGCATTGCCCATCCCAGAGTACATCCTGGGGGTAGATGTGCTACAAGGCTTGTGATGGCAGATCACAGCTAGAGAGTTCTACCTTAGGGTATCGGTGTTAAGGCTGTTTTGCTGGAACATACCAGGCATTCACCTATACAACTGCAAGTTCCTAGGGGTGTAACCAATGTTAGGCAATATTGGTTGTCGGGCAGCCACGCGGAAATCGGAAATAGCAAACACAACAGTGGAATTGGAGAAAGTGGACATTAAGCATGCTGCCCACAGTCCCTATAAGTCACCCTTGTGGCCAGTGAAGAAGCCTTATGGCTTCTGGTGTGCAACGGCAGACTACTGTGTGTTGGATAAAGTGGGTTTCCTTGCATGCAACATTGCCCTCAGTGGTAGACCTGATGGATCATCTGCTGATGCCAACAACCATTTTGTCTTTCATCCCTAGGGTAGTATGCACCAACACCTTAAAAGACTGAATTCCATAGGTTTGTGTTCTGTTGTATTTAGTTACATTCTGTTTACTTTTGCTGGTTATGGCTATGGTGCCAAGGGAATCATGTGGAGGAAGGATATTGTGTAGATTGTGTAGCAAAAGGGTAAATATCCTGAGGGGGTAGATTGTAGGGTTAATGGGTTTTAGGATTTTTGCCTTTCCACCATTAGCCTTTGTGACCAACACCTGTGTTATCATGCCCTCGTGATTGTACACCCCTGGGTCCAATGGTTGTGTGCCTCCATGTATGGGTACACCTGGGCCTGGGAGGAGGAATCGAAAGGGTGACTTCACCCTGGGAAAGGAGAAGGTGAAAGGAAAACTTGATAGAGAAAGAAGTGGCTGTTTCTTTGCTGTTCATTATAAAAATTTCTACAAAGTTAATTTCAAAGGCTCTGACATTCTTTGCCTGCTACAACTGATGATGAACCCACCCAGATGAGGTGCTTACCCTACACACAGATAAAGAAATTGAGCCTTGGAGATCAAGTAACCCCAACCCCAAGTCCACGGCTAGTGGTAAAGCCAGCAATGAGCTATATTTGATGTCCTTGATTTCATAAAGCTGATAGCATTCTCTCGACTTAGAAGTGGTGTCAGACAGCAGAGGTGGAAGGCTGGCTTCGATCATAAGTTCTTGTAGCTGTAAGGAAGGAAGGATCTCTCAAAGATTGGGCTCCATAATAAGCCTATCTTGGAGCTGAGACCAGAGAGAGGGTTTGGGCTCCCGAGAAGAACAGCAGCTATAAAATAAAGCAGTTATAACTCAGCCTAGATAGGAACCACAACTGGTAACCCCAGACTTGATTTCTTCAGGGCAAATGAAAAAGAACATGTGTGCCAAATTGTGTGTGCGCGCCTAAATGTGTGTGTTAAGAATCTAAGAAAAATAATGGCAGGACTCTAAACCACACCAACAATCCCACATTCATGAAGTGAAGTGGCTCACACCAGCAGGACTGTGTTTGGAATGGAAAGATCAAGCTAAGGAAAAGGAAAGTGGGATTTCTCTTTTGAGTTTTGAGGTCCCTCCTGAGTTCATGGCTTTATGCTGCTTGAAGGGAATTTCCACACTTAGCACACTTCCCGTGGTTGCCCGCTGCCTGGCTCCAAAGCACATTCTGTGGGGTTTAAGTGTATTCCATTCCTCTGTATTATAATAGATGCTGTCAGGAGGGCTAGATCCTGGCAGTGTGAGGCAGGTCACCTTGAAAGGTTTACCAGCGCCCTGTTTCCTGAGGGAATGCTTGGTTGATGGTATCTTGTCTGATTCATATCCTATTGGAAATGGTGTGAAACAGGGCCCTAGAGTAGATCTGGTTTTAGTCATTCTGGTTTATGCAGCCATGCTGACAGCAGCAGGGGCTGGGCTGCTGGTTTTAAAAGAAATCCTAGTTTTAAGGGAAGTTTTTTTTCTTGAGAAACTTACCAGTTTCTTGGGACTAGCTCAGTGCTGAACACACGTGAAATGTTTAAAGCACACAATCCCCCTTTGTTTGCTTCATCTGTAGTCACCAAATGTTTATTTAGGTGCCTGCTTCAGCCCAAGTATTGTGGTAGGTGTTAGGGAGACACTTATGTGCAAAAGGAGTAGTTCCTACCCTTATGAAGATTACAGTCTAGTGGGGAAGACAAATTCAAAAACAAATATGGTTGTGTTGCAAATGAAAGCTACAGGTGTGAGGAAGGTGTTAAGAAGGATTTGTCCTAGAATAAGGGACTCTAGTAAATAGCAAGAAAGGGGCATTGAAGCCAGCCTCAAAGAAAGAGAAGAGACCTCCAGGCAAGAAGCTGGAAAACAGTGTTTCAGACAGAGGGGATAACAGGGACATGGGAAAATGGGCTTGAGAACCAGAGCTGAGATCACACAGGACCTAAGTCAAAGAGTAGAATTTTGTGTTTTTAATTCTCCTTCTAATCAGTCTTGTTTAAACTGCTTTCTGCCACTGTCATGTTGGTTGGAAGTGAGGACTCTAGAACTGAGCTAATTAGATCATCAAATAGCTAATTAGGATTCAGGCCTGTCACTGCCAAGGTGGCTGGCTCCCTCCCCTGCAGGGGTGGGGTGGGATACCAACATTAAAGCACATGTTTGGCAGAGGGGTGGGATCCACATGTGAACTTATTTTCTTGTTTACTGTTTCACTATCATTGTCCATTTATACTTCTATTCGATCAAGATTTAATGAGCACCTCCTATATATGCAAAATACCTTGAAAGATCCAGAGACCTGAGACACAGCCCTTCTCTCCAGAAACTTATGACTCAGTAGAAAAACTGGCTTTGTGAGTAACCCCCCAAACCACAGACTCATGCAAAGGGATGGCCAGTATCTTAAATGCGTCCTGTGGTTCAGACACACATGTATTCACCAGGGTCAGAGAACTCTGTAGTAATTATCTTTGTATTTCGTGGTTTTCGTCTTGATTAAAATCTATAGTATATTTCAACTGATTATAAAGGGAAGAAGTCCTTTTGTTCACACTAATGGTTTTCAATTGAAAGAGATTTCATGAAAAAAGACTTTAGTTTCCTAAGACACTATTTGTTAAACTGCGGTCCATGAATGAACATTCAACCATCATGAGAATTTCACCCCGTAAAATTTGTCCTTAGAGAATGAAGTTCAGAGGCTGGTCCAATCTCTCAATATTATAGGGAGAAAACCAAAACCTAGAAAGGGCAAAAATAAAATCCCTACAATATTTACGAACCTCTTAAATCTGTTGATCCATGATAACGTACAGGTGACTTACTCTGTGTGACCTGGTTCTTGCAGGGTGCTCCCTTGGAGCTGAACCACCATGCTGAGCTCAAACCCGGGTCACAGGAGAGGCAATATATGGGCACTCAGCTGATACCCTCCACTGAGCCCCCCTCCTCCCAGCAGCCTCTGCCCCAGACTTGTGAGCCTATAGATCCTCTGCCCAGTAGTCATCAAACTACTGGGAATCCATGAGGACTGATGAACTAAGCTCAGGTCCTGGGGAGGTAATGAAACAATTTCTAAGCCACTAAGTTTTAGGGTGATTTGTTATAGCAATAGTTAACCGGATCCTGGTGGAGCTGCGAACATGGGGCAGCTCTTCTGAGAGCCTCTTAGTTGACTCCTGAAGCCAGGACTAGTATAGACTACTTTACACATTTCTGGTCTTCTTACTCATCACTTCTCGAGGACATTATGCTTTTGGCCTCAGTTCGGTGCAAACAGTGGGCCAGCGTGTTCTAAAGGGAAAATGCCAGGTTCCCTCGATAAGATGGGTCTCCCTTTGCTGGTGTAGGAAGGGATTCTGTGATACTGATGCTTATATTCGTCTGGACCCCTGTTTTCTGATGCAAACTCCTAAAACCCTGTGATTTCCTAAGGGAGAAGAGCTGGAGGAGCATCTTTGCTCTCACTTTGATATTTCACTCTGGTTCCTGATACAGGGCTCCTGAAATCTGTAATTTCTTAGATGACAGGCATGGCCTTTGTTCTAATGAAGCAACTCTGGATGGGCTCCTGTGTGAGGGCAAGTCACTGGTGAAACCAAGTTGTGGTTCTGTTAACATGAGGAGACTTTCATGAAATCCTCGTGGTAGGGGTTTTGGAGAGTTCTGGACCAGTAAACACATCATCACCAGGAGGGCAAGGCACCCCCAATTCCACAACTTTTTGTGCTGAGACTCTCCCATCTAACTGTTCATCTGCACCCATCACCATATCATTAAAAAACTGAGGGACCTAAGTGAACATTTTTCCGAGTTCTGAGATCCTCTAGCAAATAAACCTGAGGAAGACAGTTGAGCCTCCAATATACAGTCAAATTAGACAGAAGTAATCTGGGAATCTGCTACTTGTCATCAGTATTTGTTTGTTTTTTTATTTGAGACTAGGTCTCACTGTGTTACCCAGGGTAGTCTCAAGTTCACAGATTCAAGTGATCCCTGGCCTCAGCCTTCCAGCACTGGGATTACAGGCACGCACCACCATGCCTGGCTTGTCATCGGTATTTAAAGTGGGGGTGGGAGCATTCTCCTGGGATTTGGCTCTTAATATGAGGAACTGACACTCTTTCCAGGTAATGTCAGCTTTTAGATAAATTATCGGGCAATCTACCTGTGTCTCAGAAAGTGGCTTGTGGTGGGAAAAAAACCCCAAAACTCTACACATTTCATGGTCAGAAGTGTTATGTGTGAGGTGGTCTAAGTAAATGAGATTCACAGGGAAGAAAGATAGAGTAGGGAAGAATGAAGTTTTGCCCTATACAGACAGTGGAAAACTGGGTAGGCTTTTTTTGTCTTTTACAATTTCCCTCTCAGATCTAGGAAGCAGTGAGTCAACTGTCCTCAGGCATGGAGGGGCCTTAAGATAGGCAGTGAGCAGAGCAGGGAGAAGATGTCTGCCTCTCTGGCCCCAACCCCAGACTCACTGCCTGCCCAGCTGGATTTGGATTCTCTGAATGAATGAATGAATGAATGAATGAATGACTAAAGAAGCAAATGATTCATTCATTTGCTCTGACTGAACCTGCTGGTTTGAGAATGAATCATCAATGTAAATACTTTTTTTTATTACACCCCCCCACCACCACACACACACCAACAGGTAGGGACATGGAGGGAGAAATGTCATCAGGAGTTGGAGGGTAAGTCAATGAGAGAATGGAAGACTTTATTTTTTAAATTTATTCTTTAATTTTTGCGATTTAAAAAATTCATTGAAGCTGGGCATGGTGGCTCATGCACACTGTAGGTGGCAGCCTAGGAAGCCACGGCCAGGGCCAGGGATCGCAGTTCGAGTCCCACTGGGGGCATGTAGCTCTGTAGGCAGAGCTAATCCCAAAAAAATAGCTGAGCGTGGTGGCTCATGCCTGTAATCCCAGCTACCTAGGAAGCTGAGGCTGGGGATTGCTTGAGTCAGTGATACTCCGAGCAACATGAGCCTGCGGTTCCACAGGCAAAAATAGCAAGACCTAGTCTCAAAAAAATAAAATAAAATAAAATAAAAAATAAATAAAAATAAAAAAATCATTGAAGTAACACTGGTTTCTAACTCTCTATATGTTTTAAGTACAGAGCATTATAGTTTGATATCTGTATATGCTACATTATGATCTCCAGCAAAAGTCTAGTTTTGATTCACCACTATACAACTGAACCCTTTTACCCAATTTACCCCCCCCCACATCCTGCTTCCCACTGGTAACCACCATTCTGTGGCCATACTTTAAAATGAAATATTTAGCAGGGAAAGAAGAAACTTAATTTGACAGAGTTCATAACATGAAATGTAATATGCTGAAATGAGAAATTAATAATCAGAATGTCATCAGGCTACACATTTTCTTGAGATATTTTGCTTATAAAATGTAGAGATGCCTACTCTGTGTTACATTTAGAGGAGCCAAGAAGGCCCCCAAGAGCTTCTGCAAACAACCACACAGTCTGGGTACCATGAGCATCATTGAGAGAAAACAAAAGTTCAAGACAAAAAAAGGCAATTAAAAGGGATTGACCACTGACAAGCATTCACCATATTCTTAGTAGATACAGTGGGATTTTGAAAGTAGTAGCAAGAAGTGATCTGATTGGAGTTATAAGACAGCACATTGTAGGGATGTAATATATAACATGTAGTGATATGATGGCTATAGTTAGCATTTATGTATGATATATATATGAAGCTGGTTAAGAGAGCAGATTCTGAATGTTATCATTACATTACTGGGATAATCATTTCCTGACATATAAGTCAAATCTTTATGCTGTGTGCTCTAAATTTTCATGGTACTCTATATTAATCATATCTCAATACAATTAGTGAAAAGGTAGAAAGTAAGTGATTGGTTGGGAAGGCAGACATACAGATGAATAAATGGTATACGGTCAATAGAAGTATCTACCACTACCCAAGGAGGCTAGGAAACTACACCAGGGGTTGTAGCTTTGGGGTAGAGTTTGCCTGGAACAACATTCTTTTATGTAAGAAACACCACATAGTTTCATGAGTGTGAAGGAAAAAGACCTGTCTGTGGCGAGGAGCTGGGTAATGTACTGGAAAAGTTAAGCAAGGGCCTGAGAGCAAAGGACCACATAAAGCTAAAGAGCTGGTTAGGTGTGTTCACTGTTGGCAAAGAACACAGCAGACCCAGGGAGAACAGCTGTAAACCCATAGTGAAGAGTCTGAGCCACAAGAGGCCAGTCTCAGCCTTCTGTCTTCTTGAGGTTGAAGGGTAGGGGTGGTTATATAGGCAGAAGCCTGTATCACAGTTTGTGTGCTGTCCCATAAAGACCAATTTCCAAATTCACTGTTTCCCAAAGTTGTTCAGGCCATGAGTGGGAAGAGATCATAGGTCTTGGCTGGGAGGAGTTCAGTGTGTTTGTGTGTGGTGGTAGTTTGTGGTGGTATTTGTGGTTGGAATACAGGGAGTACTCGGGTTATTAGTGGTTTAAAGAGATTTTAGAGTCTGGTCAAGAGTCTCTTGTGGTTGATAGAACATAGCCCCAAGGAAGAGGACCCAACATCCCCTTTACCTCCTTCATGGTTTTATATTAGATTCACTGAACCCAACATTTCTGAAGCATATACAACTAGGAACACTTTGGGAGATAAGCCACTATACTCTTAAAAATACTAATCCTAGTAGTAAAAATAACAGTACAATAGCTAATATCAATGACATGTATAATAGGCAAGTCACTCTTGTAAATTGTTAGTTACCGTTATCAGTGCTTTATATTTATTAACTGAATTTTTAAAATGACTACATATCAGGCAGGTACCATTATCCACTTCACATTTAGGTTAGTTGAGATGTTGTCACTTGCCAGAGACTTGTAGAATCACTGGCAGCCGATCATGTTTGGGGGGAGACAAATTCACACCCAGTGTAGGAGCCGCACAGATCCTTCTCTTCATCCACAGAGAAATATCCCTTTAATTGTTTGTCATTGAGACGTTCACTGGAAAGGCTTCCAAGCTAAATAGAGTCTCTCTTTGCCAATTTACTGATCAATGACTTATCTGAACCAGGATCAAGTGGTCTCTCTCCCCCTGCTTGATCCTCAGCATAAGATTTGATCTTTCCTCCAGAGGGGCTGGAAGCTGTAAGGCGCACACTCCCCACAGATGTTGCTAGAGTCCCATGACCATTCCTGCCTCTGCTTTCCCATGAAGAGTATTATCCACACTGACTGCACATTAAGGAGATGGGAACTGAAAGTTAGAAGAAAGTTTTGAAGAACCAAAGAAACAATTTTTTTCTTATCGTTTTGGATCCATTTGCCCATTCCCCAGTTGAGAAGACCTTGCAGAAAAACAACTTCCTAATATGGTACTATAGCTACACAGTATAAATATTTGTGTTCATGGGACAAATGGACTTGAGATTTTATACTCCCTAGAGACACATTATTCTTTCTATTTTCTTCTCTGTGATGTGATATGACATTACACAGTGTTGGGGATGTGGAGAGTCTTGTCTTGTATAGTTATACAGTTTCCCATTGACTCTATTATGAGTTCTTTCAACTGTGTATTATTTTCCCAGAAAAATCATTGTAAGCCATTTGGAATGGTCATGCTTTTCATGGGGACAAAATATTTTCTCACTAACTTTGCCATCAGAAATCGAGAACTTGAGACATTCATTATTCCACAATGAACTGGTGGTAGAATAAGAATCGCAGCCCATATGTCTGTTTCTCCATTGCACTATCTCCACCTGACAGCCATTCTTTCCTTCTGGCCCTGAGTCAAAGCTCTGCTTCACAATGGAAATATCTGGCCAAATCCTGACACTAAATAGCTTTGCCCTTCACTTGGTATTAAGTATTCCTCTGTTTGATGAAGTGCAGGTCAACTTAAAGCCAAAAGCTTATCATGTGCTGCTCCAGAGGTCACCAAAATGGGCCCTGCACCAGACCTCAGCGTAAGTTTAAAAAACAGAGCCCTTCCATGAAGCTCTACCATTTCTTAGCCAGGAGTTCTCACCAGGAACTGGCAAGGTCAATCCTACTAAACAGCTGTGGAGATAATTTTTAAGATACAAATCTCTTAAATATGCTCTCCATTCACTTCCCTTTAACCCCACACAAATTTCTAAGCCTCATCTGCAATTTCTGTTGCTTTTCTTCTATTACTTCCACGTTTTTTTCTCCCCATTCCCTCCTGCTTCATTGACTATCATATTGAGTCATCTCTGGAGAACAGTGACAATCAGGCAGAATCAGGTGATCAGCATAGAGTCACTTAGTCATGCATGGTAATAAACACATTGTCTTCTAATGGGTGTCTTCTAACTCTAGCTCACCTCTGGTTTCTCTTATGAGCTACTGGCTTAGCCTCAAGTCCTCACCCTAGACCTATGCTTTCAGCAGCTTTTATAAATGGTGTCTGTATGAAGATAAAAGTTTCTCCAAATACCATATTGTGGAACTTTCTACCAGCCTCCACCAGCATCCCTGATGGATCTAGTTCATCTCAGATCAGGTGTTCTTTCTGAGGCTATGAGGGAATGCTGAGAGTTTCTTGCATGGAAGATAATCTGGAGCAGACAGAGAATTCTGGAAAGATATGCAAGGCAGTAAGAGAACCTAGGCAGATAACTTCTTGGGACTCTAATTGAACAGCCACAGAATTGGTTAGGTCTCCCATCAGAACCATTCCCCGATCAGCTTCATTTTGGGAAGAGAGCCTTTCATTTTGCATGCACACCAAAATAGAGGAGTAAAAACACTTTCATTTGAAAGGCAATTTTTAAACTGAAGATATAAATCCCTGTCAAATAAAACTGGGCTTCTGTCAGTTGGGTTATTATTGCATCATGGGAAAATAGCTAGGAGATTGTCACTGTGCTCAAAAGCTATGTTTAGGATGGTCTGACTTCAGCTAGAGTATGAAGCATTCGTTGAATTCTTTAGAGAGAGATAGGAAGTCATTCTCTATAGAATTTTCAGGCCATCCTTTGCCATCAAGCTGATTTTCACAGCAACAATTCCATGTGAATATCCACAGGTTTGTCTGTATTAATAAATCAAGCAATCCTCAAGGAAACCAGCCACTCACAGATTGTAGGATATCAGCCCTTGGGTGAGGGGACTGGAACTGAGGGTTCCCTAGTGGCCCCTAAACCTCAGAAAATAGGGGACTTTCCAGACCCACTTCTGCCACAGATGCCTTGTTATTTATTTCTGTGGTCACTAAGCTTCATGGGAAAACAAATAGAATTAGTATGCTTTCTAGAAACTCCTACACATGCCACTTTGAGGTACAAGGAAGAGAGAAGGGGAGAAGACTGCAGGAAGTTGAGGTCAGATCAAATTGTGATTGCTGCAGGGAGAAGGGATGATAGATATACTCTCAGTGGGAGTCCCTTTCCTCTGTCCCCATGAGATCTGAACCAGTAGCCAGTGAGCTCATGGGTTGGCAGGGAGTTGGGTATCTAGTGAAAACACTGCCCTCTTCCTCCTCCACCCAGGTCCCAGGTAAACCTGTGTGTTTAACTACAACCACAACCACAAAGGCATAGTCCCTTGAAGTTTTCCTGGAAGCCAATTAAAACAAGGAGAGCCACAGTAGTAGATAAAATTCAGCTCTCCCAATTCTCTTTGGCTTATAAGTCCCTGAACTGTTTGTTTACACACAAAGAGCAAAAAAAGGACTGTAGCCTTTCCTCTTAATTGCAGTAATTATACTTGTGCCACCCACAAGAGAGGCTGCTGATCTCATTTCTAAAGGCAATTGCTGAAGCTCCACTCTTCATAGCACTTTACAAGGTTTTTCTCATTTTCTGATTACCACTGGCTTTTTGAGCTGCCAGGAAAAATTTATTCTCCCTGGTGCCCTCCCCCCTCCACACCCCCCTTTTCTTTTTCTCTCTCTCTCTCTCTCTCTCTCTCTCTCTCTCTCTCTCTCTCTCTCTCTCTCTCTCTCTCTCTCTCTCTCTCTCTCTCTCTCTCTTTCTCTCTCTTTTTTTCCTGCCGCCTCTGGGTAGTTACCAGGAAGAGCTGACTTCCTCAGGATCAAAAGGGATTGCAATTTCTGTGATCAATTGTATGTGGTTAGACATTCTCAGAATATCCTGAATGTGGAAGTACTCAAAAGCCCATAATCTGGATAATAGTGGTCTGTGCTGGCCACATCCCTTAGGAAAGGCTCGGGAAGCCTGGGTCAAAAAACTCGCAAACTCTTGCCTGATTCACGTGCCGTGCCTTCAGTGCTGAATTGGATTGTGCATTTCCTTTGGGTTACCTGATACGGAGCAATTTGAAGTATGGTTGTAGCCTTCCACGCTTATCCCTGAAAGTCCTGCCTGAATCCTTCCCCTATTTAATCGTGAAGGAATGCTGTTCCAAAGACTTGGGGTCAGAAGGGCGCAATAAATCAATCCAGATACACCCCTAATGAATGGCAAATTAAACAGCATTTGTTTTAAGTTCGTAGGTTCTCTAGGAAGATGCCTTTGTAGTGCAAGCAAAATTCCCAGGTTGCAGGTATGGTGGTCCATCAGGGTGGCATGACAGTGTCTTTTTAGCCATGGTTTTGCAAATCAGCAAAAATATCCCCAAAGTTAGTTTGCCCATCTGGCTTTGAAGGTTTGATGCTTTCTGCAGCCCTTATCCTCATGGGATGGGATTTTCTGATTATGGTGGACTCAGGAATGACCCAGACTCTGGGTCCATGTTCCCTCTTAGTTCACTCAGTTGGTCCTGGCTGACTGGATAGGTGTTTCTGGAAACCTGCCATTTTCAGTGCCGCAGACTGAGCTAAAACAAATCTTCCAGTCACATACAATTATAACATAATCGGAGAGACACAGTCTGTGGCATTGAGAAGATTAAATCACCAAGTCTAGCTGTGTCCACCCCACCCCCACACAATGACTGGAGTAGATTTGTTAGCGCTGCCCAGAAAGAACTGAATAGCCTTTAGTCTTTTCTGACCGCTAAGCAGTTTGGGGATAAATAATAAAAAATATTTACTGAATGTTAAAGTGACATTGTGGAATTTAAACATCTTTATCTGTGATACTTTCTCCCTTAAATATTAAAAAGAAAGCAAAAGGTATTACGATTGGGGAGGGAGGCAGCAGGAACAGTGGCTCTCAAACCCAAGGAATGTGGTAAAGAGAGACTTGTATGTTTTTAATAGTCCTGAATGGGGGAGGAAAAAAGGGGGAGTGAACATGGGTGGGAAGTCAGGAGATTAGGGCTTCAGCCTGGTGTTGCCACTGGCTGGCTGTGTTACCTTGGACCAGGAGAACTTGATTCACTTCTCATTTATCAGATGAAGGGTTTGTGAATCCCCCACCTACACACTCAGCTCTCTCATGGGCCTACAGGGTCAGGTTCTCCTGAATTCAGGGACACAGTCTCCTGATTCTATTCCTCTAGAAGGAAACAGGCTCAGGATAGAGGACCAATGTATCCCTTGCCTCAGTTTATTGTGCTGTTAACCTGAAGTCAAAGCCTATCTCTCACCCTCCAGCACCGGAGAGGTCCTGGCAGGAAAGACTAGCCATCTAAAGCATGGACTTGGAGCCTGCCTTTTTGCGGGAATTCTAATCCCAGGTCACTTGTGACCAACTGCAGGCTCCTGGACAGGTGATTTAACTGCTCTGAACCTGAAGTTTCTCATCTGGAACATGGCGGCAGTAATATCTCAGGGATATTTTGAGTACTACATCTGAATAGGAATAAAAGGGCCTAACAGATTGCTTAAAACATCAATTCTCCATTAGTGGTAACCAAACAACTCAACAATAACAGAAATGTGTTTCCCAGAACTCTCTATACCGGTTTCGTCTCTTTATCCTGGTAACAAAAGGTAAATGGTAATTGGGAGTGGAAAAGACCTAACTTGTCTTTGGGAGTGGAAAAAAGAACTGCACTAACATGCCTTTGGGAGCCTGTGTCTGGCTTACAGAAGCTGTTCTGGGTGCTGATGAGAGCAGTACTGCAGCAAATCTCAGCACCCATGCCTGAGTCAAGAAAGGACAGTTGGAAATGGGAACAAGATGCTCATGAATATCAGTGGCAATTGGCAATTTTTTATTCATTCATTCATTCATTCATTCAGCATAAAGTTCCTATTCCAGTTATGGTTTCTGGCTTTTTTTCCCATGTACCAGACTTGTGCTAATTATGCAGTCCCACTTTTCTGGGGACTGACCTGTCTCCATGCTACAAGCGAGAAGGCACTTATAATAGAAATCCCTATGTCAAGGGAATGCAAGAACATGGAGCACAAGAGATAGGGTGACTATTCTAATTTCCTGGGACTGTCCTGAGTTTAGCATGTCAAAGTCCCACATCCTAGGAGACCACTTAGTTTAAGGTAAACTGGATGGTTGGTCATCCTGGTGGAGGAGCCAGAGAAGCAATACTGAACCTAATCTTGCCAAGTCAGGGATGGCTTCTTACTAGAGGCTTGGCCTGTGGAGATAAACAGGAGTTAGTCAGGCAAAGTTGATGAGGGCTCAGGGGTAAAGTAGGTCCCAAGCAGAAGGAGCCAACTTTGCAAAGACCTATGGGTTGAGAGAGACCACAAAGAAGTTGGTGGTCTGGACAGAGGGTGAAAGGGATTCCATGGCCATGGCAGGGGTTTTTCCGCAAATGTGTACCACCCCCCTTCATCTTCCCTCTCACTGTGGTTATTAGAAAGTGCAGATTGAGGAGCCCACTGGAGGCGCTGTTCAGGTACCTCCCATCAAACATCAAACAGGAGTGCTTAGAAGATGAATTCTTTCCAACTAGGGTCCTTTCCAACTCCATCTTAAGCCAGAAAATCCACACCATCAGGCTATCTGCCGAGGACCTATACTTTCTTTGTTTCTATGCAGTGGCCTACACCTTTACTGTCGACTTCAGCTGCCTTCAGCACCAATCACCCTACAACTGACTTGCCAGCTTTGTTTGTCTCCAAGTTGGCCCTAATGGTTGCGTTGCCCAGACCACTAGCTGGTTGAGCCACTGTGGAGATGCACGTTTATTTATTTATTTTTTTTAATATTACAAAACCCCTTTTTGGTGAGGCATCACACTCTTTCCTACAATATTGAGGCATTGCTAACTATTTGGTCTCCCCCACCCCACCCCTTTTCTTCTTATTATTTCCTAAATGTATGCTCTATAAGGAATGCATTTTGCCTTAACTTGTTTCTGTCCTTTGGAGAGTCTATTCTGCAAACATGAATGGAATTAAATCAAGAGGGTGCTTGTTTCATATTTCAGCACTTCTTTCCCAAAGTTTGGGAAAGGTGAAGTCTGGATGGCTCATCCCACAGGTATGTGTTTCATCATCTACTATTGACTGGTATGAACACATTGGGAAAAACAACTTAGTGCCTTTTCTAAAGCCTCTCTCAGAACAGAAAAGAACATTAAGGAAAAAATATTGACATCACTTAATAAAGCTTTGAGTAACTCCTGTGCTTCTATAGATAACGTGGTTAATGCATATTACTCAATGAGAGAAAATGTCCCAGGCTACACTTATAACAGGCAGAAAACTCTGCGCTGTCTTGCCAATGCTTTATACTAAGTGCCAAATCCTTATTACTTTCCTAGGCATTTATTGTAAGGACATGAATCATGATGCATCACTCTGGTATTTGTGTGGCTGCTCAGTGTTAAGTCCCCAGGACCTCCACGGAGTTGACTTTATTTGGTTTTCCACTTCCGTTTCTTAGTGAGAGCTACACTGTCTGAGACATGAAGGCTCACAGGAGCCTGAGCAGTGGCCCTTTCTGAGCTGTCCAGTCGGTTGAACTCCACGGTGGTGCTTGTGTGGGGCTGAGTCACTGTGAGGGACACTCAACTGAACCAGCTTCCCTCCCTGAAATTCTCACTGAAACAAGAGGTCTGAGATGATGCTTAGAGTCGTAGGAACAGTTGCAAACCTCTGGGGTATTGAGGAGAAATGTGACTAGAGGCTTGGAAGATTTGTGTGTGTGTTTCCTAATGTTGTGGGGCAGAATAAGGGGCACCCTAGGCCCCCCAAACCTGCCTGCCCTAAGTTCTGTTATCCACCACATGAAGACAAAACATACTCTAGTGCATATGACCTTCAATGGAAAGAAACTTTAATACAAATAATGTACAATAGAGAGAAGATAAAAAATATAGTTGAAAGCATTTCCCCTTGAAGTACCAACGTTACCCATTGTTAGGAGTCCCATGTGGGAAAGAAGAAGAAGAGAGAGGGAAGAGATTGAAGACGATCAGAGAGAAACCAGCTCACCCACCTGGGACTTGGAGAGCATGACCAAGCCCTCCCTTTTTTTTTAAAGCTGGGGTCTTAAATATACTTTGGCAATGAATAACTCAATGAGGAACTGAGGAAAGGAAATCCCATAGTCCCAGGAGTGACAGGACAAAAGGTGCCTGTAGGAGTAAACACCTTTTAACATTTCAAAGGCCTGTATCTTGGATAAGGCTAAGAAGGCTGGGGGGTATTGCAGCAGTTAAGAGTCTGCTGGTAAAGACAAAGGTATTCCTTTTGTCTAAGGCATTTCTCTTAATCTGTGTTCACACCCCACTGCCCATTCCTTGGTGGGTAAATGCCCAGTCAGACAGGGTGACCCAAAGCAGAGCCACTGAGATCCAAATGCTTGCACAAGTCTATGGCACCTTCTGGTGGGGACCCATAGTGAAATCCGGTCAAAATAGGGGAGAAGCCTCCAACCAACAAGCCAAAGGAAAAAAGCAGCATTTTAAAAATGTGACTTCTGCCCCCCAACTTCTTAACAGATTTCTCACTCGCGTGTAGCAGATGCCAGTCAAATGCAATTTAAACAACAGGGTTTTATTTACAAGGAAATTTAACCAGGAAGATGAAAAGTGGCCAGTTATTTTACCCCAAGGACCGTTTAGTCTGAAGGTCCCGAACACACGTCCAAGGCACCCTGCAAAGTCCAGTCTTTCTTTGCTGTCTTCTCTTTGTTGCTTCTCTCTCTAGCATTCTGAGCTATGACTTCTCCAAGGCTCTTCAAACTTTTCCAACAAATGCTGATGCAAACTCAAGCTTTCTAAATCCCTGACTTTCCCAGGTACCAAGTTTCCAACTAGCTTCCACACCACCTTGCTGGGCTCCATGCACTTTCTTTACCAGGCCCACCTTCGACGGTCTCTGGTCACCCCCAACCTGTAATTCCGGCATCAGACTCCATACTGGCTACTTCTCTGCTGGCCACTTTCCCACCATGGCTCCTTACCACCACCAGCTCACTCTTCCAGGGGGCTCCCCCCCCCCAGCCTGGCCACCTTGGCCTGCTCTATCGCCCGCCATTCTCATCTCTCTTTCTCCTATCTCTGCCCCCACCCCCTTTTTATGCACCTTTTGGCGCTTCTTGCTTCTTCTCACATGTGGGGTCTTCCTCTCAGACCCTGCCCACCGGAGCAGTATGGTGCCCATTATAATTTTCAAATGCATCACTACTGCTGCATCAACAGGTAAGGGGCACAAGTGGCCAAGGGCCAGGTAACCTTGGAAGGAAAGGAGCAAAATCAAAGCCAAATCAAGATAATGGTAACACTTTCAGTCTCCTCACACTCTGTCACCCAAATCTGTCTCTTTCAAGTGGCTCTTTCCATGTCTCCCAAGTTTCTGGAGAAACAAGTCTGAGACAGAGAAGCAAGCCTGGCTGCTTCACATGTCTTTCTGCTTTCTGTGCCTCTTCCAGATCTTCTTCCTGTCTTTCTCTCCTCCTCCTCCTCCTTCTCCTCCTCCTCCTCCTCTTCCTCCTCCTCCTCCTCCTCCTTCTTTCTCCTCCTTCTTTCTCCTCCTTCTGCCCCCTCTTCAGTCCTTCCAGTCTTTTTCTCACTTTCCCTTGATGCTCAGTCCCCCACTTTTTTGGGTGGGGCGGAGAACCTGGAACTGCCCCTTACTATAGAGAACACATGGTTACAGTAACTTCCCATATAGAATCCTGAGAATTCAACTGGGTGGTAAGCCCTAAAGGTGGGGGACTTTCTAGAGAATGGTTAACATCCAGAAAACCTTCCACATTCTAGTACTGGGTTTTTGTCTTGATGGAGAGTTTGGATGAGTGACCACTCTGTGTAAGCTGAATAGTGTTTGTTTCAAAGCTTAAATGGAATGCTGTGTTCTCTTATTTTGTGAATGCTCAATGGGTTTGATCAATCTCTCCACCTTGAAAGTTTTTTTTATGCTGGAAAATTACCATGGATGATGCCCAAATTATTTAGTTTCAGCAATAAGGAAGTAGAATGAGAGGGATGTCAGTTGTGGACAATAGATGTGAGCTTACCTGAATGTGTGAACTGAGTGTCAGTGCAGCAGAGCATTGACCACCTGCAACAACTACAACAAAGATACTGAAACAGATTGTTCATTCACTGGTGTGCTGAACAAATACTGTGTGCTCACCATATCACTCACTTTGCTAGGCTCAGGGCAGGGTTGGTGGGGAAGTACAATACTGAACAAAACCAGACATAGTCTGTTCTCTTAGAGCTAGTAGTTGTTATGAGAGACAGACATTAATCAAATAATCATAGCAGAACAGATAAAATGTCACTCTAGGCAAGGACTTGAACAAGCTATAAGGCTTCAACCTTTCTGGAGATATTATCAATGAGCTGAGATCTGAAAGATGAGAAGTGATAAAATAGGCTACTACATGCAGGAAGAATATGTCAGATAAAGGGACTAGCTTGCATGTAAGAACTTGAGTATTATGCCCAATCACCCAGGTAGTAAGTGGTAAGTTCAGTTACTGGATACTGAGCTCCTAGGGTCCTAGCAAGGAGTCCATACCAGCCCTGTCCAATAGAACTTTCTGTGACGATGGAGATGTTATAGAACTATCCAAAAACAGAAGCCATTAGGCATGTGACCACTAAGCTCTTAAACTCTGGCTAGTGTAAACGAGGAACTGAATTTTACTTCATTTTCATTAATCTAAAGTTATATACCCACAGGTAGCTAACAGTGAAAAACACATCTCTACAAACCAAGTGCTCAACTAGCCCAGGTCATATGAAGCAGCAATGTTATTTTAAAAGGGGAAGAAATTTTCTCCTAATGTTAAGCTCATTGACCTCTGAGAATTCATTTATTCATGCTCTCAAAAGTAAAAATATTGTGGACCCCCATTTTGTGCCAGGCACAAGACCAGACTTGGAAAATCGCTAATGAACAGGACTGAACACCTGCTCTTGAAGTATTGCCTGTCTCTAACCTAGGGAACAGGCTCAGAGGAGTATCAACAACACAGTGTGTTACTAAGGTGACAGGATCTTGCTCTTTCAGAGTTATTGTCAATAGGAACAACTGAAGAATTTTCCTTTAACTCGACACCTGCGTTGGTGGCTCTGATATGTAATGTCCTGGGTTAAAGTCAGCTCTACAGATGAAGGTCATGTTTCTTAAATTCCAGCTGCTTTCATATTCCGGGGCCTTAAAACAAAGGCAAAGGGCTTTAATGAAATACACTAAATAATTTTTTTTTAAAAATTAGTTGTTAGGAAAGAAGCAAATTTGCATTTCCATAGACTTTAGTCCTTTCTATCTAGAGTATGCATTACTGAGTTTGGGGGATTTAGATGCTACTAACATTCTCCGGAAATAACTCATGAGACCTTAAATTAAGGAACTGGTAAGTGGCAACCATTTTATACTTTCACAGGCTTTTCAAACATTGACTTTTGCTTCTCACCCAGGTTAAATAAGGAGCTAATAAATGCTTATCAGTCACTTCTAACATTGAAACCTCACTGCTACAGATAAAATTTCATTGCATACAGAATGCCAACAGTTATTTATCATCACAAAAACAACTTCCTTATACTCATTATACTCATTCAATCCCTGCCAATACATAATTTAAATGTCACTTCCAAATAACTTGTTTCTAATTATTCAGAATATACTAAATTACCTCCTTGAAACAATCACCTGGAAAAAAAACATTACATGAGAGGGAGAATGAAGAGATTTTTCTCATTATAATCCCAGGACACTTGCTCAGAAGCTCACTGTTTTGATGCAGTGTTTCTTCCCACTGGGTTCTATTTCACAGTTTGTCTCTCCATGTTGGAAACCTAGGAATCTAAAGCCAGAGGATGTGTCCTGCTGAGCTAAATTAGTAACAACCATGCCATCCCAAAATTGCTGAGGAGATTTTAAAAAATACACAAAGTTTCCCTCAGATACACTGACCTAGACTTATTCAAGGGGACTGAAAATATGTACATATATTATAAAATCTCTCTAATTTACTAATTTTCTCAACTCTGCTGCTTCATCCATCTATTAAAACTTTAAAATATAATGACTATATTGGCATTATATTCATATAATGACTATATGAAGTCATTATCTTCATATAATGACTATATTGGCATTATATATATAACTAAAATCTCTATTTGCCTCTTTTAATGAAGAAATTATCCCATTATTTCCCCAAAGTATTTCATTTGCCCATTTCTTTTTCTCCTGTGTTTAAAAATGCTATTTAAAAATTTCTTTCTGATTGCTCAGTTATGGCTTCTCTTATGCAGTTTCTCACTATCTTTCATGGGGGTTGTTTCCATATCATCTTCTGAGTACCTCTTCAAGAAGAGTTATTTTTCATGAAGACATCTCTTTGGGGGTAGTCTAAAGTTTGCTGTGGACCAGTATTTTTTTGTTAATGTCTCACTTCTATCCAATGTATATCCCATTCCTGGAAAGAGTGGCATTGGGTTACTCTTTCTAGTACAAGGCTTTTCCCTCTCTTCAGTACCATATTCCTAACATAGTGGTGACCTTTCCCAGTACTACATCAAGACGAAGGTCCCAGTACCTGACTGTAGACATCACACATGGAATATGTGCTTCAACTCAAGTCCTACATTATTGGTACTTCACCATCTCCAACCAAGAGTGTTTCAACTCCAACATGCCCGCAAGGAATGCCACCTACAATCTCTCTTGAATATGTGCTTCAACTCATGTCCTACATTACTGGTACTTCACCATCTCCAACCAAAAGTGTTTCAACTCCAACATGCCCGCAGGGAATGCCACCTACAATCTCTGCTTTGAATTCTCTTTTTGAATAGAAAATTAGGAACAAAAAGTCTAAGTCTAGAGTCTCACAATTTTGAATTAAAATACAACTCTGTTACTCCCTAGTGCTTTAATTCTGGACAAATGACTTAATCTTTCTATGCCTCAGTTTCCTCAACTGTAAAGTGGGGATAATAGCTGACTGTATCCTCAGAGAGTAGTTGTGAGGATTGAATGAACTGAAAAATGTGAATTTCTAAGATTGGTGTCTGGCACACAGCAAACATTAAATATGTTTACTATCATTTCTCACTTTCAAGCTTATCTGAGTAATAAAATTATATGTATATATAGACATATACTAACACATTTTAATTCTATATTATTTTAAGTACATATATTTTATCACACCTGAACAAATTTGTCATGTTTTATGCATTTCAATATATGCTATATACAGATCACATAAGATTTTCATTCTGTTAGAGAAATCTGGCCTTTCTAAACTGAAGGCACAGTGGTAGCAAGCAGGATATGGGAAGCTTACATTCTATTCAGTTGCTATTACAGAATTTGGGGCCCCTGGCTTCTCAATGGCTGAATTCTTTTTTCCTCATTAAAAGCTCGGCTGGGCTCTGCTATCCTTCTCTACTTCCCATGGCTGTCACTGCTAATCTTTACAAATTCATCTTTATTTTGAAGGTCATGGAACTCCAGAGATGTTTAGATGTATTTGAGCTGGCAGGAGAATTATTTTACATCATTCATTCCTCCATACAAAAGGTTTTTTATTTTGCGTTTTACCATTTTATTTGACCACACCAGCAAGTCTGTTTAACTCAATGTGGTATTTTCACAAGGAATAATGATCTGAGGGAAGGGGGTCTGTTCCCAAAAGCAGGATTGTAGATGCTAGTCTTGGCTCAATTTCTGTGGTTTATTAAAAGAGTGTTTATAAAACCATTCTATTTGTATTTACCAAGAATATTGGGGGAAGGGAGAGGGGTAAAAGATGGCCCGGGTCTCAAAAATCTCTGAGGATAAATCAACCATTACGTAGGTCGTATGTACAGAAATAACTAAGACTTGATGGAATGTCAGCCTACTCAGCTCCCAGTCATGTGTTAGCAAGGATTTAAATGTATAAGCAAGCTTCTCTCATCCTAAAGAAATAACTGAAAATCTAGTCACCTCACTGGCAGGCTACTCTGAGGATTCTTGAATAGAGGGGACTAAAAAGAAGTTATTCCAGCCTTGTGCTATCCTTTAGCTTTCCAAGTCAATTAGAAATGCTAGTGAACTGACCTGCTAGTCCCCTGTAGATGTAATAAAGAACTCCATTTCTTGTGAGTTTGTGTTTCTCCTTTCCTTTCTTGTACCTGGAAGCCCAGCAGTAGCTATGTATACTGTCAGGCGTAGGGTTTATCAAAGCAATTAGTAGACATTAAACATTCATTTTGTCAGAAAGCTCCAAAGATAATATCAAACTTTGGTAGGGAGCTGGTGAGCTCCAAAAATAGGTGTGCAAAGAGTGGGTGTGAACATATGTACATTTGGGGAACTGGTGTGAGGGAGGGGTTTACAGCATCACAAAGGGTCATTGAGCTAAAGTATAGTGAGAAGCCCTTAGTCTGAGAATTCTGCTTTGCAATTTCTCATTCAGTCCACAATAAGCCATATGGGGTGCAGCCACAACTGTGTGTGAGGCAAAAATATTTTTAAGCTGCAGGACTGAGTTGAGTAAGTGATTAGATTTATTCTGACTTCTATAGATAGATCCAGTTTTTACCAAAGAAAATCATCACCTGGTAGAGAGTTTAGAATTCAGGATTTTAATACCAGCTGTGTCAAGGTATCATTCAATTATTTATTAATTAATTCAGCACATACTTATCAAGTTTCTACTGTGTCAGACTCCTGTGCTAGCCTCTGGAGATAAATTGGAAAGCCATGCAACCCAGTCTCCACTTTCCTATAACTTATATCCAAATAACTTTGCCTCTTCTAAGACTCATTGTTTAACCTTATAGGAGAAATTGTATGAGAAAGTTCCTTATACATTTGAATGATTTATACATATTGAATATTATGTACACATACATATATACACATTGGCACAATTGTCTTCTAGTCGCTGCAAAACACAATGAAGGACTGAGTAATGATGACATTTGGTAAGAAAATGAATGTGACTTAGATCTTGATTTTTTAAAGAGTGTCGCCATTAGCTTTTTTCTGGGCTATGGGCAAAGGTGTCCTTATTGATCTAGTAAAATGTACTGTTGACTTCTTCTAACATATCTTCATGTATGTCAATGGTTTAATTTTCAGCTAAAATCAGATTATGTCTGCTTTCTGCTTAGGACTTTTGTGGTTTTGGAAGATATCACAAAGTCTTTTCCCTATAGGACTCTGCATTTCTGGCCCCTAAGCTCTCATCAAAATTATCTCCTAATCTTTCCCTCCTTACCCCCAACATACTGACCTGTTCTTATTTCCTCAGATTTCCAAGCCTTCTGCCTCAGGGGCTATCTCCTCAGCCTGGAATGCTCTTTTCTGGGTGGTTCTCCTCCCCAACACCTAACAGTGTCCTTAGGATTCTATCTCAGGTAGAACCACCACTGGTTTCTTGTTCTCTGTTTTGTAACTCTGTTTCTTTCCTTTTAAACAATGGTCCCAGGTTGTAATTTATATACTTTACTTATTTCTATCTCCATAATTAAACTCCATGCTCTAGGGAGGGGGTAAATCTATTTATATTTACTCACCATACCCTAGGGCTTAAAAGATAAGATCATGTTAAACACATATTTGTCAAAGGAACAAATAAAAGTCTGAATTTCTTTCCCCTGAGTTCTTACAGGAGCAGAGGCATTCTTTGGGCCAGAGTTTCCCCCTCATCTCCACACCTTTGCCCATGTGGCTCCTCCTGTCTTTACTGTCTTTTTCCTTTGACTGATCTCCAACTTCCTGCTCATCCTGCTGCAAGACACAATACCACCCTTTTTTCTTCTGTGAAGCTTTTGCTCCTCTCTGTGTTGTCTTCTTGCTCCCCCCCACAGAGCTCTGCTAGCATTTATGACACCGTCCTGTCATTACAGCCCGTGTTTCTGTCCTCTGCTCTCATTGTGATCCCTTTGAAGGCAGGTCACTGAATCTCCATATCAGTGTGATATTGAGAAGAAGCACGTAGCCGGCATCTGTCAGGGAACCTACAGATTTTCAGATGGACCCCTGCGAAATAGACAGGCCCAGGGTACATTGTCTGCTCCTGTGGGTTGGTGATGGTGTCCCAAATCCCTTCTTCCAATGGAACAAAGAGCTGTCTATGTGCAGGAGAGCGGGGTGCTTCCTACCCTTCTCCATCAGCCCCATCTGAGGTGAAAGCATCCAGCGTCCAAGCCTCCATCGGGTTTTCCCTTCCTTTGAGAGACAAACATTCTTAAGACAGATTTTCAGGCTGAAGTCATCCAGAACAAAAGCTGCTTGCCAGCTGTGGCCCAGCAACCCCCTGCCCCTCCCACTGCAGCCCTGGTGCCATTACTGCCTAATGGGAGAGAGGTGTGTGAAGACTTCCGGTGAAACATCTGGTTGGGGGTCACTGTCAGCTGGTGAGACGGAGACCAGTGAGTCCCCATCTGACTTCTTGAGGCTGCTGGAGGTGTCAGCCACATGGGGAAGTAAAGGGCAAGGTTGTTAGGAATTGCCCCAGGCCTGAGGAGCTGCCTGTGCGCTGTTTCTCTGGTGGTCACCATGAGACTCCTGCTTGACTTATAGCTGTGAACTTGGACTCTGAAAATGACAAGCTGTTTCCTGCTTGGTACATCTGGATCTAAGAGGCAGACTCTAGGTGACGGAAAGAACAAAACTAAGTTTGCTTTCATTAACATAGGTCCATGTTCTCCTAACACTATCTCTTCTACTCTTTTTCCCAGGGACTCTAAGGTCACTCACCTATTTCCTCCTCCTATGCTGAAGATAGAGATTCAGCTCTTATGCATCTTTCCATGCAAGCCAAAGGCACATGGCCTGACAAAGCCTCCTGAGGTACCGTGTAAATAGTTGATCACACCTAGCTATGCTCAGGGGAAAAAAAATTTTTTTTTAACTTTAAGGATGACTGTTGAAAACCTAGAACATCTAAAGAACCAGCCAGGTTCTAAGATAGGCCATGGTGGCAGTCTTGCATTTCATTAATTCCTTAACCCAAGTTGACCTATACGTTGATTTAGTTCTGCGCTTTCCTCTGAGACCTGGAGTATATACTGAAGGCAATGAGTTTGGATTTTTGATTGGTCCAGGCTGGCTAGGAAATTGTCTGTAAACTAGTTGCAAGCCTGACAGTGCAGAAGTTATCTTAATGGTACTGATAGATCAGGAGTGTCACACATCATTAAAATAGCTGATTGATTAGAAGAAAATAATTAGCTTGCCCTGACTTGCTGGAAAGCCTTTTGACATACCAAGAAGGAGATATGGAAGGGACAAGGGTCATCCATCTTTTGATCATTTGTTTTCCCTCCAAGGTGATGAAAAAGGCCCTGATAACCCTCAGGAAGGGAAGGAATATAAACAAGTCGTAGTTCTTTGCCATTTACTCAAAGAGAAGTTATCTGGAGTGTGGTGTGTTTATTCCAGTTACATAGATACACTCTTTTAAATCAAACACTCTGTTAGTGCCTTGGAGTTGTAAATCAGTGGTTCTTTTCAAGTGACTTGATAGAATGTGATATTCTGCTTTCCCTTGACAGAATATAAACACAGAAACCTAAATATCATAATCAAGGCCAGCCATTGGCAGGATCATGAAGAAGGGTCCATAGACTCTAGTGGCTTTTCAATGCCCTTCTTGCCTTCTGTGTATCTGTCTTTCTCTGGAGGTTTGTCAGCATCTTCTTTTCCAACTGGGAGAAATGTTGACAAAATTATTTATAAGCAGGAGTGATGTGGCTAAAGGCAATTCTATGCTCAGAGACATTTGCGTTTTAGGCAGAGGCACAAAGAACCTTAAGCCAAAAGATGTCTCTAAATGGGGATTTTGCTGGTATGATGGATATCCTCACTCTCTGGGAAGTGATGCTGGACAGGGGGACATTAATTCAGCACCTTGAGGGAGGGAAGAAAGGACAGAGTAAGAGTAATCTGCCACACCTGGAGGCTGTCAGCTGATTCTGAGCTGTCAGCTTGCCTCTCATCCTACCCTTATGCTCCATAATTGCTTCAAAGAGCCACAGAAAAGTATTACACCCATGTTAGTATATAAAATGATGGGACACCATTGTTCTGGGGGATAGAATCTGAATTTGGAAGTCAGAATTGAACATTCTACCCCTTATCACCAGGCAACATGATGTTACTTAATGTCCATGAAACAACAGAATACTGATCTTACAAAGCTAATAAAGTTTATGTAAAGCAATGTAGTAAAGCATGTTCAATCAATAAATATTAATTTTCCCTTAAAAAATAATCCAGTCTCCAAATTTCACCTGAATATATTAATTTTCCTTCGGATATATCAGTTTATCAGTAATACTTGTTCTTTGCAGAAATTTGGAGAAGAAAGAGGAAGAGAAGGAATAAATTTTCTATAAGCTTTTTTAAGCAGCATTGCTAAGCTGTGTTTTGTTAATCCCATTATTTCTCAGTGCAGATGGGCACTTTTGCTTTTTGGGGCGGTGGAATTTATTTTATCTTATCTTAAAGGTATAATGAAGTATGGTTATGTGTGTATTTATTTTATTCTTATGTTTTAAATTTTTTAAATTATTTAATTAATTAATTTTATTTTACATTGTCTTCTACCCTGGGGTTCTCCAGTTACCTTATCACCCGTGAACCATCGTCTTAATCTTTTGGCACTTTTCTTTTTGTGATGGCCATTGATGTGCCATCACACATCCTGTTTTGTGACTTTCTTTTCTCCTCTAATACATCACCAGCGCTCGTCATTACACGCGCTCGTGTGTGTCTGCTTCATAGTTACTGCCGTTGCTAATGACAGCCCATTAGTAAGATGACACTTTTTCCAGGATGCATATTGGCTAGGGGGTGACTGCTCTCAGGGCAGAAGTATTAACTGCCTTTGGGTTGTTATTTTAATAACCTCAGTTCCAAAGCTGGTTTTGATGAGACCTTGAGTTTTTGTCTGGATTTTTATCTCTGGTCTGGCTGATCCTAGGTGCTGGGATGTGGGATGACAGTGACTTCCAGCCTGCTTCTCCTTCCACTGGCCAGCAGTTACCTCTGCTTTCAATGCCAAAAGGTCATGTTTCAGATGCAGTTAAGAGAAAAAGATTATTCCAACTCACCGCAATGATCCTGGAGAGCTTGGAGTGTGGCAAGATGACTTGTGAAAGAACAAATGCATGCACAAGGGAAGAGGCCTTTCAATCATTTAGCAATAAGGATTCTGTGTTGCTTATAATAATTCTTTGTGTTATATCGTGGATAGTTTTTGGTTTCTCTGTGTCTGTTTCCTTATCTACAAAATGCAAATAACAGTATCTACCTTGTGAGGCTCTTTGGATGTTAAATGAATGAATAATTTGAAGTGTTTCTACTACCTGGCAAAGAACAAATACACAGTAAACCAAAACTGTTATCATCATCACCATCACCATCACCATCATCATCATCACCATCACCATCACCATCACCATCACCATCACCATCACCATCACCATCACCATCACCATCACCATCACCATCACCATCATCATCATCATCATCATCATCATCATCATCATCATCATCACTACTATCATCACTACCATTACAACTGTGTGCTTTCTATATTTTCCAGAATTTCCCATACTAAATCCAACTACCCATTCACTACTTTTTAAAAAAGAAATAGCCATAGATAAGGGAGAACAACATTTCAGGTCAATAATGTGAAATAGGATTGGGAGGGTTCGTTAGTTACAAGGAAAAAGAAGTTGCTAATGTGAAAAGAGAGGAACTGGCAAGAAAACAAGAGAGAGAAAGGAAAACAAAGAGAAAAGAGGGCAGAAGAAATTGACAGAATTCAGGGCTGGGGAGGGCCAGGCACATGCTTTTAAAAACTTTTCTCTGTGCACCTGGGACTGAAGCTACTATCTAGCTCCTCATGGAGGGAGCTCCTTGAGAAAGGTTGGGGATGGGCTGGGGATGGTGAGATGGCAATAAGAGTAGAACTGGAAGATGAAAAAACTGAAGCTTGGAAAGGCAAATCTACTCATGAAAAGGTTCTAGTTATATGCTGGGAGTCCTGGGTCTAGATCCTAGCTTTCAGGTGAGCCAGACAAATTCTCAGCATCTATCTTAACCTCTCTCTTCTCCCGGCTCTGTACCTGGAGACCTAAATGTAAAAAACTGACCTAAGAATTTGGGATAGAAACTTTGGTCATATAAAAGTTGCTGTAGATAGAAAGTAGAACAAAGTGGAGCGAAGGTTCCACCAATGACCTGTGGGGCAGGAAAAAATGACATGCTATCATGTACCCTCCACCTCCTCTCCACCTCCCAAGTCTTCTTGTTGTATTTTCTAGACCTGTTCATCCTTGCAGGGAACAGTGAGGATAGATGCCAAATCAACTGCTTCATCAGTTAAAAGTTTGTTGCATTTCTGTGTAAGACATAAGGGAAAGAATTCATTGGGGAGTTCAGACTCATACCAGCCAGCACATGAGAGGCTTGACTAAGCAAGACTCAAACTTTCTCCACTCTTGGCTAAAGGGATTGGCTTCTGGAATTCTCAGTCTTTGCATACATCTCGATCACTAGTTCTAGGAAAACACTGTTTCTGCCGTTTCCCTTTTTTTTTTTTTTTTTTTTGGCATTTATACTATAGTCAGTGCGACAATCTATAAACTGTGGTCAGACTTGTTTATTTTTTAACAAGCAAGAATAGCTGTTATTTTTCTGCTACTCATTTTACTGGGTTATTGGGTCAAATATGAATGTGTGTCCTGTGAAGCTCACATTTGTTTGGGCTTTTGGTTGGGGAGTAAACCTGTTGCCACCATACAAGAGTCTTTCTAGCGGGTGGGGTCAGACCTTCACTCTTCAAATAGCAGAGCTGTGAGGGGAGGTAATTTAATCCAAGGCACAGGGGAAAGAAGAAGTGGCATTAATTAAACTATGTGGAGATATTTTCTATGGCAAATGTGTAGCCTCCACTGATGTGGCAGTTCCAATCTTGGAACCCAGGGGGATCATAAGGTAGGGCAAATTCTCGCACCACCTGGACTGGTAAAGAATACGAAATAATGATTCTGAAGAAGGTGGCATGTTTTGTGAGAATATGGATGGTGTGAAAATTAGAACATTTGGATTTAGCCTACTTTATCTTTCTAGAAATCATATTTGCTTTTATGTCAAACTTCAAAACACCTGAAAAAAAAATGAGCATGCCTTGTGGTTATGAGGTTTAAGTGAAGAATGAAACTTTTGAGATATGTGCCAAAATAGGATATTCCTCACTGTCCTCATTCCCTTCGCGGTAGTGGTCTGGACTTGTCCGTGTAAAAGCAGAGGGCTTGCTGACGCAGGGAGCCTCCCTTTTGTTCCCTCTGCCTGAGATACTCAGGAGCTATACAATTTAAGACCAGCAGATGGCGCGTGGCGTCAGGGTCGTGGATAGAATGGACTGCAAGGGAAACCTGGATCTGGGAAAGCCAACTTCTTCCTACTGTAAACTTCTAAATTTAGGAATAAGTTTAGATACTTATTATTTTATTTTATTTTATTTTATTTTTTTGAGACTAGGTCTCGCTATTTTTTCCCGTGGAACCGCAGGCTATCGTTGCCCGGGGTACCACGGACTCAAGCAATCCCCAGCCTCAGCTTCCAGGTAGCTGGGATGACAGGCGCGCGCCACCACGCTCAGCTGTATTTTTTGGAACTAGGTCTCGCTATGGGCCCCAGGCGGGACTCGAACCGCGATCCCTAGCCCCGGCCGCTTCATAGGCTGAAGCTTACAAGCACGAGCCACTGTGCCCGGCTGATACTTATTATTTTAGCTGTCAGATACTGTATTTGATACTAAGTTGGTTTTCTCTTCTTATGCTGTTTAAATTACTTGTGATTTAAATGAAATACAACATTTCACTCATTTCTTAAACTGGAAATTGTTAAAGCTAACCGTTTTCCTCAAGTTGTCCGGACCTTCTTGGGCTTCTCAAAGGGTCCCGTGGAGTGGAAATGTAGGACAGGCAACAAATAAATTCTGGTTGGAGGATAACGAGAACAACATCCCTATGTTTTCTGAGAAAAGGTCATTAGAATCTGCTCCATTCTCCTTCTCCCACCCTATACAAAGATGTCTGAAATCAGAGTGGCATTTCCTAGATGTCTGTTTTTGGAATATAGTTAGAGAATGACTGCACGCATCACCTGGGATTTTGAAATTGAACTTATTCTTGTTTTCAGTCTAGCATCTTGGTTTTGCCCTCTTCTCACCCACCTTGGAACTTGAGCGGTGAACAAACATCTTCCCTTCTAGAGAGAAGGGGAAGAAGAGTGCAAATATTATTGTCTGTTTGTGTGGTGCAGAAGAGGGAACCCAGAGATCTAACTGCTATAGATCTTCAATCAAGCCACACTCAGCCACATGCTTTGCCCTCACTTTCTACAGTACATAGTGTTTCTAAGGCCTGGAGATATCTGTGGCTCTAATGGAAAAAAAAAAACAAACTTGTTTGAAAAAAAATCCCTTTTGGCAGATACTTGTCATGCTATTAAATCCCTATTCATTTTCATAGCTTCTGAATTGTCAGTCTTATTTTCTCACCAAGAATTTCCCAGCATCTCTGTAGCTAGGAAGCAGATCTAAGTCCATCAATCAAAACACACACACGCACACAACACCCCTAATTTGGAAGTTAAGTTGGCCACCTGAGCAAAGAGTGGCTCTGAGCACCTTGACCCATCAGGCGGAGGTGGTGACAAACAGATATGTTAGCAGCAGTGGCAGCTGTGTCCTTACCAGGTCACTGCTATGTGAAGTCCTAGGCTGCATAACTAGATGTGGAACTCTGGAGGCTGACAAAGTTGGTCTTTGTTGACTCCCTTTAAAAAGAAGTAGTTAGAAACATAGATCTCCAACTGGTAACCTCCGTTAGAAAGACTCTGGGACTTTCTACCATTAATTCACAGTCCTCTTTCATATACTTTGACCAGGCCCATTGGAAAATTTCAGTTTTGTGGGGTATTTCACTACCAGAAGTGATAATTTCAAATAGTGTCAAAGATTAAAGAAGGATTCAGAAGGGACAGAGCACTATGTCAATGGAAGAGAGAGGGAGTTTTCAGACTGTCCACCCGAGGATGCTGGCTATGTTCACATGAATACCTGACGGAGAGAAGAGAAGAGATACCAACCTAAGTTTTTAAGAGACTACACTGTCCAAGACACCTTGAGCCTGCCCAGCTGCCACCTGTGCTTTTCCCTTCTAACAAATCCCAAGCCTTGAGGTCTACACCATTGTGAGGAGGTTTTGAACATGGTGTCTCTCCGGAGAAGGCTATATTCTTTACCGTTCACCAAGTATGAAGTTGGAGGGGCTAATTAACAAGAAGCTCCTGCCAAAGGTAACCAAGCAAGTAAGTGTTGGACCAGGAGTTATTAGTAGACTTTGTTATTTCCTATTACCAAATATTTCTCATTCATCTATTTTTTTAAGTTGGAGTTAAACAAAACCCAAACAATCCCAGTTCTTCCACCACTGTAAATATGGTGTCTTGGAAAGTAACTTGTCTGAGCTGTTTTCTCTAATAGTATTTATTTATTTATTTTTGAGACTAGGTATCACTATTTTTGCCCGTGAAACTGCAGGCTCATGTTGCCCGGGGTAGCACAGACTCAAACGATCCCCAGCCTCAGCTTACCAGGTAGCTGGGATTACAGGTGTGCACCACCACACCCAGATATCTTTTTTGGAACTAGGTCTTGCTATGTTGCCCTAAGTGGGTCTTGAATCATGATCCCTAGCCCCAGCTACTTCATAGGCTGAAGCTTACAGGCATGCGCCACCGTGCCCGGCTTAGTAATAGTATTTAAATACCTGTATTATTAAGAACCCTTGCCATTTAAATTAAAGAATTCTTCAGTGGAACAAAGACTCTGGAAAGAGAAGGGATGTGTTCTCGACTCAAAATATTACCCAGATATGTTAGCAGAACTGAGATCTTCCAGGACCTCAAACACCAGTAAGCGTTATTATGTTTTTCGTTTTTTCATTGGGTGGAATATTTTTAAGCATGTGGTTGATGAACTAGGAGATGAGAAGGGGCTTAAACAGGGTTAGAGTGGTCAGGTTGATAGGCTATAGGTGGCCGCTTGAGATGGTGGGTTATCACTTGTGAAAAGACACTACATATGTCTCCCTTTTCTGTTCATCCATTCTCCACCATGTCTTACAGTGACTTTCTACCTGGACTCTATCAAGATGACTCATACTTCTCCCTTCCAACCCAAAGATTATAGAATAGTGAATCAAGAGGTCAGTTGAGGTACAAATGAGATCAGACTCTTTTCAAGTATGGGGAAGGAGTTTGGAGTCAGGAGTGGATGGGCAGCAGGTCGAAGTTGGGCAAGCTGTAGTTGTCCTAATTAGCTCTGACTCAAGTGCTGGTCATTTCCTCCTCAAAGGTGCAGCCTCTTCCTTTGGTTCCTTTCATTTCTACCTAACCTCATGAAATAAATAAATAAAATGTAAAAATACAAATGAATGAAACCAAGACTTCATAGTGTTAGCATAAGATGGGGGATAGCCTAAGGGGGCTTTTGTCCCATAGTCGTGCAAATGACTTAAAAACCTCGGAATTCTCAAGTTTGGATTCTAAACTAGTTCAACCAACTCTGACACCACAGACATCTCCAACCCCACCTCCATTGTTCTTGGGTCCCTCTCTCTTCTTCCCACTTGCACCCCAGGAATAATAATTTCACTCTAACCTGCCAATTGTGACCATATTGGAATGCAGAGCAGTTTAGACTATATGCTTTTCTTTCCTCTTCTTCCAGACTCTGGGTATGGTTTATCATCTATATTTAATAACCTATTAGGGTTTATAATAACAAGTGTTCTCCCTAGAAGAGTGTTCTCCTACTCACAGTTAATAAAGACATTGTTTAGGGTTTTTTATTTTGTTTTTAGCTTTTATTTATCACTAGAATGGCTATAGAATGGCTTTTTTGTGTCTCAAAAAGTACTTGTTATTTTTAAATTCAGAAAAGTGCCAAGACATGAACAATCTGTATTATCACAAACTCAGCATCTTTTAAGGACAGTAACCATCACAGCCATGTATCATTCAGTACTGCCCGTGTCTTCTCTCTGAGCAAAGGATTACTGCCATGCTTAATTGTAGATAACATTGATCCTGTTTAAGGTTCACAGAGGCACTTGCAACATTCAGGGCCTCCCTGGTTCCCACCAAGGCCTACAACTCAGGGCAGGTGTTCATTGTGGTTTGTGGCTTGGGCTGGTAGCTGTTTGCTTGTTTCATTCTTGATGGGGAAGTTTGCCCTTTTATTTTATTCCACTTATTGTTTTCATGAGACTTTTAGGAAGGAGAATCACATGCATATTTTCACTTTGTGTCTTTAACAAGAAGACCCATTTTAAAAAATAAGTATTTGCTTTGAATCAGTTCAAGACTGATTGCTTTGCTTTGCTCTGCTTTGTCTGACTGTCTGCTTTGCTCAATTCAAGAAAGAAGGGAAGTATGTATTCACTTTAGTGAATCTTTAGTTGTTTAGGTACCTGATAAGGAGGAGCTTCTCTGGGTGGTAGTCAGTTCTGATCTATAGCTGACCTTCCCGTGGCTCTGGACCCTCATTAGTTTTCCCAGGAAAAGGGGCCTTGCCAGGCATGGTGGCTCATGCCTGTAAGCTTCAGCCTATGAAGCGGCCGGGGCTAGGGATCGCGGTTCGAGTCCCACCTGGGGCCCGAGGCGAGACCTAGTTCCAAAAAAATAGCTGGGTGTGGTGGCGTACGCCTGTAATCCCAGCTACCTGGGAAGCTGAGGCTGGGGATTGCTTGAGTCCGTGGTACCCCGGGCAACGAGAGCCTGCGGTTCCGTCTCAACAAAATAAATAAAAAATAAAAAAATAAAAAAGGGCCTTGCTCCCTGGGAGCTCTCACCATATTGCTGCGTTGAGAGCACAGACAGCAAGTGAGACCAGCTGCAGGCACTTACACACAAAGCATGTGTAGGGAGGGCAGAGGCTGATGCCTGAAGAATGGGAAGAGCAGTGCCTCAGCTGTAGGGTAGCAGGATCTTCAGAGAAAGAAACCTGCAAGCTACACATCCCTCCTTCTGTTCCATAAACATCTAGATGCCATCATGGGGAGAAGGAAGCAGGGGAGATCCTAGAAGGCAGAGAGTTGGCTCCCATAGGGAATTTTAATATTTTTAGTAAATTTAGCCACCTTCCCTTCCATTCACCCTGGAGGAAGCTTATTTCTTTGCAATTTTAAATTTGTTTCCAACACCTGTAGGAAGGAGAGTTTCAGGGAAAGATTCAATCAGAGTTTTTGTACATCTGATTTGTAAGGTGTAAATCTTGACCTGCAGCTTCTGTGCATTAGCTCCTTCATTCTGCAAGAGCGAGCCTGCTCAAAGGAAACTGGCCTGGTACTGGCAGCTGATGGGGCAGCCCAATTCCTGCTCCTGCCACTACAGAGTGAGTGATGTTGGTAAAAAAACTTGTCTTCTGATTCTAAATCCTATCAATTCTAAAATTAGGGAGTTGAACCAGACTTAAAAAAAAAAAAGAACTACAGAATGCTTTTGTTGAACCAAATCTTATTTATGTGACTAATCTATCAAAGAGGTAGTATGAAAGTGAACTCTAGTGAAGTCAGAAGCAGGTATGGGAGACCACATGCTTTAGGGGGTCTTTTGGGTCACCTTTAGGAGTCCCAAGCCACAACCAAAGACTATAGTCTCTGGTCCTTTTTGAGTCTATTCCTCAGTGATACTGTATCTGCTCAAGATCAAGGGTGGTTGGCAGCAGCACCAAGCATTCTGCTCTGCTGTCCAGGGCATTGGAGATTGGTGCTAACTCGTCCTATGGGGAACAAAACAATTCTCTTAAGTTAAAACAAAGAAATTCCCAGAGTTTCATGGTGGTTTTATAACCAAAAAAAGCTGGAGGTAAACCATGAACTAGAAATTGGGTCACCATTGTATAGTTGACAGGACAGAGTTGCATCCAGGCCCTACAGCCTGTTGCTCATCCTTTCGGGTGGGCTGGCTTCTCTCTTTGTCATCTCATTTAGTCTTAAGGCCCAAGGAGGTGGGTATAAGCTGTATTTTATAGTTTACTATGACAGGACCTGCTCAAATATCACACGCTATGACAGAAAATCATAACTTAAAAAAAAGTTACTGTCATAAATAAGATATTCAAATATATAATCAGTTAACCAAAAGCATGGAAACTTTTCATCCCACAAAACCTACCATTCAGTGACTCTCAGAGCATTTTTGCACATGAAATGGATAAGGAAAATGTCTGAGACAAACAATCTGAATTTTAAATGTAGATCAAAGGTCCTGCAGCAGAAAGCCTGTGGGTATTTCAGGGAGGTTTACCAAGAAAGCCTGCATCTCCCTCCACCTCATGGACTTATATTTTAAGAAGCTCAGCCATTCCAGTCCATGCAGAAAAGTACTCTCAAAGGAATATTTACAATGTGGATCTTATATTAAACATTTGGTTTTATATACTTAAATATTTATAAAAGCATATGTGGAATAAATTTTAGTCCACAAATTGGAGTGTTCAAAACATATCAATTTCTTTATTTCTCTAAATCAACTTTGTTATCTGATCCTCAGCCTCCATCCTTCCTCAAAGGTGGCAAGAGCTTCTCTCATATCCTTCTAGGGCTCCCTGCTCCTTCCCTGGACACCCTAGGACCTTGCAAGGAGTTTTTAAAGTGACCTCTGGTGTCTGTAAAGTGAAACCCACCCACGTCAGTGCTTGGATTTTGGTGGTGCTGCTGGGGCAGGCATTAGAGAACTTTGCGGACATCCCCAGGTCATGTCTTCCAGCAGGGCTTCTTTGTGGCTGTGGCCTTGGCCAGCTTAGTTTTAAAGCCCTCCCGCTTAGAAGAACCCAGATTTGTTTTAACGCTCTGTTCTTGTCATCTTGAAATTTGAACAAGGGGCCGCACAGCTTTATTTTGTGCTGGGCCGCACACATTGTGTTGCTGATCTTGTTTATGGATAAATCCTCACTTTAGTTTTCTCCTTAACTTTTCTCTGAGTCTGCAGTCTTCATCTGCCCCTGCCAGGCAGAAGCTCTCTCTTAACTCTGCCTACCAGTACTTTGTCCTCTCCCTGAGGGTCTGGGTCAACAGTCACCGTAGGCATTAATTATAAAGTAGGAAGAGTCTCAAAAATCAGTACTTTCCCCCTTCCATTCTGCAAGTCTTCGAGGCAAGAAAGACAAAGGAACTAGTTCCTACTTGAAATGGGAAAAACAGGAAAAAGTATGTGGGGAGAAGAGCCATGCTTTACTTAATGTTTCAGTAAATGATTGTGTCATATGTAGTTGGGTCTAAGTTAACTGTAAGTTATAGTTTTGATGACTTTGCTCTATGAAATGGGTTGCTAGGAGCATCATTCCAGCACCTATTACTGTACCCATAAAAGACAGGAGCTGCAGAGTCCTAAGCTGAGTGCTTCTGTTGAAAGGGGGGGGGTTATATACATCATATACATGCCTGCTCAAACTGGGATACTTTCAAAGGGGAATGTGACTAATTGTTACACCAGACCTGTCAGAGGGAACTGGACCATCATCAACAAACAGGGGCTATGGTTACCTGTATCTCTAAGTGATGAAGTCAGGCTCTAAACCTAGGTCTGTGTGAATCCCACAATTTTGGAATTGATTAGGACATTATCTGTAGCCAGTTCAACCCACTGTCATGAATATTTTATCCCACATTCTGTTGGGGTCCCGTTGACATAGCTTGAGAAAGACAAGGTTCACAACTGGAGAATTTATTCATGAGAAGCCCAAGAACAGCATTCCTCTCTTGCAATTGGCCAGTGCTGCAGGCATGAATGAGGAAAGTTTCATCTTCAATATTTACTGAAAACAGACGCTGAAGTTTGAGAAGCAAATGTAAAGTGCTCATTCCAAGAGCTTCTTTATATACATGTTAAATCAGTTTGTGGGAAAGGGACCACAGAGATTGTTTAAACATTCATACCGATGACACAACGGTCCTAAAATATGCAGTTCCTTGTTATATGTAGAATTAATTGCATATGGAGGAAGTCATTTCTTGAAACTGGATTAAAAGGAAATAGTTCATAACTCAGTGATATCAACATGTACACCATTGTGCCTGGGATTCAGCTTTGCCTCCTTTTTCTTATCTCAGCCACTGTCTGAAGATGTTTTCTTGCCCAAGGCATCATGACTGAGCTATGTAGCTCTGTGCAGAGAAAAATAAAATCTGGGACCAGAACGGAAGAGATCTCATTTCCACACAAGAAGCGCAACTGGAAGCCTCTGCCCTTGGTTTCCAGAGTTCAGCTCACTTCTCTGTGTCTGCCAGGTCTGCTGGAGAACTGCAGTAGCCTCTCCTTCTCTACCTGGAACTCCATCAGAGCAACACAGCTGGAGAAGCACACCAATCCCACCCTCAGCACACAGCACATTTGAATAGCCATCCTTAAGTGAACTTCCCACAATTTTTAGCAGGGTTTCTTGTTAACCACAAAGTGTTCAGATAGCTGGGGCTGTAGAGGAAGAGAGCCTTATCTGCTGCCCTCCAAGGCAAATTGACAGTTGTTTCCTAGAGATGGCCTTAGTGCTGCTCCTGGATTTCCAGTCTCTGAGATGCAATCAATCCTCAAACAAAGCTCCATAAAGTGGTGGAACTCCCCTGCATGTCTCACCAATGGCAGTAATCACAATTCTAGAACATCTGTTGCTTTTAAATTTCCAGTCCCATTAATCCCCCTTTTTTTTTTAAGATATGAGGAGTTGAGAATACCCATATTCACTTTGAAGTACCCTCACTTAAAGGAAAGATTTGAAAAAAAAAATCGAGACATGAGGCAATCTTGAAAATATGAATAAAAGAATATAAATATTTCTCCAGCCTTTCTAGTCTTCATTAAAATACACCAGAAGTAGAAACTAATTTGCCCTCTATATTTAATTTGGACTCTAGCTTCTTTGCAATATGATTAATTTTAGCTTATCTTATGGAATGTCTCCCCACCTATAAATAAGTCTATTCATCTTCAGAAGAGCATAAATGTGCCTCCTGTCTTACAGTTATTTTTAAATATCTCTTATATATAATTTTAATGAGATCTATTTCCAGGACAATAGCTAAGTATCAGTTACATTTCCATCATGCTCTATTAGTTTCTTGGTTGGAAAACTTAGCAAAAATAAGCTGCTTTGGATGATTATGAATATGGATACCATGTTAATCAGAATGACATGAATAATTCAAAAGCAAAAAGATCCTGATATTTGATCTAACAGAACCAAAAAGAACAAGAGAAGAGGAGACAGAGAGAGGAAAGGGGAAAAAAAAGAGGAGACAAAACAGAGCTTGGGAGTTTTAAATTTCAGGTGAAGGTAAAGACATTTTCCTTTTTACGTTTTTTTCTGCTATCCCATGTAATGTTGGAAAATATGTAGAATAGTGAAAAGAGCACAGGACAGACAACAGGGCTCTTCTTTCTACTTTATGAGCTAAATGCCTGATTTTACGATTTTCAATCTCCCAGTCCCCACACTCATGTGAGGTCCTTGTGTCCAGAGAGAAAAGTGCTTTGTCTGCCATAAACACAAAATTGCATTAGGAGATGTTTTAAGGCAATGATGTTAAACATTATTTTCAGTGTAAAGTTATAATCAAATAATTAATAGTTCTCTTAGCAATAATTTGTGCTACAAATTGGTGAAAAAAGGCAACCTGCTCAAAGAAGGATAGCATACTCAAGCGCTTAAAAATATTATTACTACAGAAAAAATATCTGGTATTTCCAGGGCCACCACTCATGTCTTATGTTTGAACACAAACCTTGAAAATGAAAACTTACACATGGGACTTATGCATGGGAAATGATTTATCAATTTTTCCTTCCTAGGTCATCCCCCATTGGAAGAATGAACTTTCCATCAAAAGACAAAGGACATGCTTTACTCTGGAGAAATATCTCCCCATTGATAAATAGTGAGCAAATGCAGAACACTTAAGTAGTGTTCCCGCCAGTAGTGTGTGAGCATGTCAGCACTAACCAGCTGGTCCTTGTCTGTTCTGCAGTCAAAGAAAATGGGAACTCAGCATGCATCTGTGTTCCCAAGGATGGGATAGGAGGATTCCATCTGCCAGGTGTGTACATGGGCATGATGCCCAACCACAGGTCACTTTACAAAACAACAAAACACACTCAAAAAGACTTGCTCAGACATGGCCAGAAAAGTTGTCAAAACCTTAGGAAAACAAACAAAAGATCAGAGTTGCTGTTTCTACAATATAGTTACTGTCTGCAAGACCACTTTGTATTGTCCTCCAATTGGTAAACATGTATTTTTTTTTTTTTGAGACTATGTAGTCACTATTTTTGCCTGTGGAACCACAGGCTCACGTTGCTGGGGGTACAACGGACTCAAGCGATCCCCAGCCTCAGCTTCCCAGGTAGCTGGGATTGTAAGCATGCACCATTACGCCCAGCTATTTTTTTTCGGGACTAGGTCTTCCTATGTTGCCCCAGGCAGGTCTCAAACTGTGATCTCCAGTCCCAACCATGACTCCATTGGCTGTCACTTACAGGCATGCGCCACCTTGCCCAGCTTGGTAAACGTGTATTAAGGGAGAAAAAAGATGGGATGGTGGAATGATGGACAATTAAAATACTGCTATCACTGCCATTATGAAATCAACACAATTATTTCAATAATTAAATGTGCATTCAGAATAAACAAGAATGTGAAAAGCAGGGCTAGTAAGATTACTAAACAACTGTCATACTTTGCCCATGTGTTTCTATCTACAAAATCTAGTACTTGTGATAATATGTGTTAACATACTTTGCAGATAAAGTTTTCACGTATTTGCATGTAGTTATGGGCAGTATACTTTGCCTTTGTCTAACCTAGAAATGTAAAATGGAATGAGAATGGTTTTCTGGCTAATTCAATTTAATGGAATAACACCCTGGAATCATGTGGTGAAGTCAAGGTTCTTGCAACACAGGCCTTAGAACCTAGTTACATGGGAGACCATGTTTGAACAATGTCCTTTAAGGAATTCAGTAACTAAAACCTACTGGATTGAGCCAAGGCAAGCCTCTTTAATGCCAAATTCCACTCTAGTGGGTCATGCTATTGGATGGCTCAAATGAATTTGGGCCAGGAAAAAAGGACCTTCTTTCCTTCAATAGTTGCTGTTTTGTCTGAATTATGCAGATAATCACTTAATTTTCAAATTTCCTTTGCCTTCATGGAGTAGTTTTGTCTTTTGTTATAATTATATCCATAGTTTCCAGAAATCATTTTTCATGAAAATGTGTAGCTGTTAGATTTATCAAAAAGAACCATCTATTTCCCCATCATTATTTACTCTTTTATACATTTATTCATCTGTTCATTATGATTCACTTAGCAAACATTTACTGAACAATACAAGGGATATATTATCCTATCATGCTATTTATTTGGGGACCATTAATAAGCTGAAAAATATTTAAAATCTTATGAGACACTAGGAAAAAGTGAAACATTTTTGGTAAAGTTTTCCTGCAAATGATGTTTCTTTAACGACAAAATGTTGAATTTGCAAAACAAAACAGGTTGTTGTTTGAAACCCACATATCACCTTTTGTGTACAAAGGTTCTTCTAGGCATTAACATTAATTGTTGACAATGTTAGTGTCTTCAAAATAAACTTTTTTTTTAAAGATTGAATGAATAGAAACCTTTATAGTATGTCTTTTTCTACATCAAACGATGATTTAGATGGTCCTGCTCACTTGTCTTTTGCCTGTTCCAATTACCAGGTCACTCTCTAGAGCCTGAAAGCACATAACAGAACTATATAAAGAATGGGGGTTTCTTTCTGCCTCTCCCTCTTCCTACTCTCCGAATACCTCTTCTCAAATACAGCAACCCATTTGAAAAAGAAAGCAGTTTGTATTTCAAGGAGATGCATATGTTTATGGTATTGATTATTGCAAGCACTAACAGGCCACAAACTGGATAGTCCCTCTGCTAAGTAAAAAAAGTTAAGTGATAGTCAGGGGGAGGGAAATTATGTCCTGAGAGTGCTAAAGTTCAATGTTAAATTTGCCGATCATCTTAGGTTCTTTCACAAGGTCTGCAGTGACTTGCAGTTGGGGTTCAGGGAATACAGTAGAGAATCACAGTTACATGACAATAAAGCTAGGGGCTCACATTTTACTTACCTTTTTGTGTTAGTGCACTCATGGGTGACATCTATAAACTCCAATGCTACGGAGAGGTGAAAAAGAGGAAATAATGGATCACAGGGTGGTTTAAGTATCAACTGAGTAGATGGACTCGAAGATCATGCATTTATATTTTAATTCTGAAGTTGCTTAAATCTTACCAAATTTTTTTGCTGACTTTGCAGTTTTCCATCCTTTATGTGTGAGAGAATGTAAAATATAAGACACATACAGGAAAATGCATAAATCAAGCTGTGAAATACCCATTCCAGTCACCATAGAACTAGCTAGTACTTCAGAAATCTCTTCGTGACACTAATCACTGGCTGACTATCCCAACATTCATGGAAATCCTCTCTTTTCTTTTATGGCACTATCTTTAAGCAGTATAGTTTAATTGACCTGTTCTACAATTTATATAAACAGAATCATATATGTATATGTTTTGCTATTTTTGTTCAACCTTGTTATGACTTATTATAAAATCTTTATGTAGACTCATTATAAAGCTATTATAATATTAATCAGACACAGTATTATTATAAATATAGACAGACTAGTGGAATGATAGAAATGATACAGAAATATATACATATAACAACTGATGGACACATCATATTTAATATCATATTTAATAACATCATATTCAATAACAATGTAAAGAAAATTTAGTCAAGAAAGAATACCCTTTTCTATGTATAATGTTGAAAAGTATAGGCAAAGAAAGTAAAAAACCCAAACAAACTTGGACCCAAACTTCTAGCTATATAAAAATATAATACAAACTAGAACAACATAAATGTAAACTTTATAAAAGTACAAGACATAGGCAAATATAGCATAAAATGGATATTCTACAAAAAAATAGGATATATCACCAAAAATTTCAGCATTAAAGCTGTGCTCTTTGAAAGAATTCTTAAGAGAATGAAAGTTACAAACCACAGAGTGGGAGAAAAAATTCAGCTTATAAGTGGAAAAAGATTTGAACAGAAACCTCAGCAAGGAAGATATAGGAAAGACAAGTATGACACTCTCATGAGAAAATCAAAGTTAAAACTGCAATGAGTCCATGAGGAGACACTGCAGGTAGAAACAGAGGGAGAAATTCTCTGCTTCACAGATAGGGAATTGGTAAGTTGTATTTTGAGGAAACTAACAGTGAACACACAAAAGGAAATTCATCCCCTTTCCCCCCAATGACTTAAACATGACTGTTCAAAACAACTTTATGAAGTTCAAATATCTATCAGCATATAGATGGTATATGCTGATGGTATGTCCATTTCATGGGATACTAGCCAGCAATGTAAAGGAAAGGACATACACAACAACAGAAAGGAATCTTATAGTAATTGTGTGGCATGAAAGGAGCAAACAGGAGTCTGATGTAAACACATCTGTAGTGACAGTGATCAGCTATTACCTGGGGAGGAGTGGGGCAAGAAAACTTGATTTTTTTATCTACCATTTGAAGTTCATGTCCATGAGGGTTTCACAAGTATACATATATCAAACTGATCTCATCAGCACTTTAAATAGGTTGACTATAGATCAATAAACTGTTTTAAAAAAGCAATAAAACGAAAATTAAAAAGCAGTACTCTTTCTAGAAAGAGAATGCATATTTATTGCTTTGGAGTTGAATCAAGGTATATAAAAGTTAAAAAAAAACAGTGAAATAAATACATCTATTAGCTATCCTTGCAATAGGAAAATTGATAAAACATGATTCTTACTCTAAGTATGTGTTTCTAGAACAAAAAATTGTACATGAAGAGCATACCATTACAGGTGACATAGTCCTGTTTATCATCAGAACAGGTGTAACCTCCAGGAACAAATCAGAACTCTGAACCTAAACTTGGGCAGAAGGTCATCTTTTTCTAGATTTTATACCTGGGGTATTTTTTTAGAGGAGAAAACATTTACTCTCTACTTGGGGATACCCATTCATAGGTAGTTCTCTATTCTCTCTAATATGCCTCATGAAAAGTGCAGTGAAGTGTCGATTGAAGAGTTTGGTAATATAACATCTCTTCCTCCTACCTTCTTTCTTGGAGCAAGCTTCCTTCTTTGTTCTTTTAGGCAGCATGCTTTCTTCTCTGCTCCTTCATGATGTAAGTTTTTACAGGAATAGTCTGCTTTCCCTCAATATTGGAAAACCCTGACATGATTCGATGTTGACTAAAATGGACTAGCTGAGTAAGTCGGTGATCCTGGTGTTCAAAATAAGAGCTGACTACCCAAATTCAAGCCAGTTTCCTAGATCAATTTTTTCATTAAAGGGAGGTACTTTTCCTCTTCATTTGCTAATTACTTTTATTTTTCAGTTGATTCAAATCTTAGAGGGGAAGAGGATTACTATATTTTGAGTTCTCTCAAGGGGCCCATAAGTCTGGGATCCCAAGCATCATGGAATGCATGCTCCCATGACTCTACCCCATGGTAACCAGATGCAAGACAGGTAAATCTCCCAGATGAAGCTCTGATTGTCAATTTTCAATAAGTCTCCAAGTTTTAGTCCATGTTTTAACAAAGATTGAGGACACAAGCTTATTTTTGTGCTAGGTACACTAGATGGCTAATAGAAAAGAGTGTTTTGTCTTCAGTTCACTTCCATTATCACAGTCATTATTGAGCTATTTGCCTAAAGGATTGAATCAAACTTATTTTCCACTAAACTTCTAGAAAACAATGAACAGTAAACAACAATAACAACAAACTTTTATAATTTGGTCTGCAATATTCAGGAAACGTCTTTATCACCTCATAAGTTAGCATAAAAGTGCTGAACAACAAACACTATCTTTTTGAAGGTGTTCTGCTATGTGCTTCATTCATTCCTACTGTTTGGGTCCTTGAAGTTGGCCTGGTTCATGCCTTTTCTGTGTCCTAGTTTAAACTTTTCTTCAGCTCATCAGGATTTCTCAAATACTTGCATTTAGTTCCTTTCTTTGCACGGATTAACTAGACTTTCTTTCCGTTGATTGCAAACAAAAAATAAAATAAAAACAAATACCTTAATTGATGTATCTAAGTAACAGATTTCCAAATCTTTTAATTTCCTCCACTGGAGCAAATGGCACATCTCTAGATTTCAAGTGAATGAATACAAAAACTATATCCAAAAGAAGTGACTATGGTTCCCCCTTATGGAACACAAATTCTGTGGAGATTAAGTGAAGAGACATATTGCAATTTCCTATATCCAGTCTGCTTCAATAGGAATAATTTTTTTTGTTTTGTTTTGTTTTTTTGAGACTAGGTCTCGCTATATTTGCCCGTGCAACCACAGGCTCTCGTTGCCCGGGGTACCCCAGACTCAAGCAATCCCCAGCCTCAGCTTCCCAGGTAGTTGGGATTACAGGTGCATACCACCACACCCAGCTATTTTCTTTGAACTAGGTCTCACTAAGGGCCCCAGGCAGGACTCAAACTGTGATTCCTAGCCCCGGCCGCTTCATAGGCTGAAGCTTACAAGCACAAGCCACCGTGCTCAGCCTGGAATAATTTTTTTTGGAGGGGAAGGTGGGGATCTATTTCCATGAGACTTTGTGTATCTCCAGTATGTATCAGGGTATATAAAGTCAAGGGCATATTGACAGTATCGTCCAGCAGCATGGCAACCATGAGGTACTATGACTTGAGGGTTAAATACTTCATTGGAAGATACCATGAAGCGTTACTCTGATAGTTTCTAAGACACTACACATTGGAATAGATGTCCCTCCCTCCTTGTCATCCAGTCAAAGGCAATATTTAAATCTAATTATGTAGTAGCAACAGTAGCAACCATGTTTTAGTTTACAAAGCAGTACAAACCATGTTTTAGTTCACAAAGCAGGACTCTCAGTCCTCTCAGGACTGAGTCCTCTCAGTCCTCTCAGGACTGAGTCCTCTCAGTCCTCTCAGGACTGAGTCCTCTCAGTCCTCTCAGGACTGAGTCCTCTCAGTCCTCTCAGGACTGAGTCCTCTCAGTCCTCTCAGGACTGAGTCCTCTCAGTCCTCTCAGGACTGAGTCCTCTCAGTCCTCTCAGGACTGAGT